>CAEGAF010129704.1:0-36961 GCA_903067075.1 Micropoecilia bifurca
GTGTGTGTGTGTGTGTGTGTGTGTGTGTGTGTGTGTGTGTGTGTGTGTGTGTGTGTGTGTGTGTGTGTGTGTGTTTAACAGGTAAATGCTGGAAATATACAGCTTGCTGTCAGTCATCGAACATTCCATAATAGGAGTGGTGTTTAAACCTTAAACACAGACCATTTACCCCTTGATTTATAGAAAAGGGGGCCGCTGCCAAACAAGGCAAGGTTGATCCCCTGTTTAGCCACTGTGAAAGGCCTTGTTGGTATTATTCTCTCTACTGGGTAAACATGTGGCCCTGTGCTGTCTACTCTCAAGCTTAAACCCATCTCTATACATACAGTACCTTGAAAAAGTGTTCATAGTCCTTTAACTTTTTTCACTTTTTATGCATTTTGCTAGTATTCAACACAATTTTGTGCAGAACTCTGAAGGGAAAGTATATGGTTTTCATTTTTTTAATCAAAGTTGTATTCATCTCAATTTGCTCTGACACATTAAAGGGGCAGTATTATTTACTTTCCAGCTACATTGTGCTATTGTATAGCATAATTTGTCACCTTAAGTTTTCATAAAACTGCTGTAAATATCAAACATAACTTTAAAGAAATTTGACTTTGCAATTTGGGGGCTTGAAATTGGGGCTCTGTTGCTTTAAGAAGCTCCTGGTCTGTCTGAAACTCCGCCTTCTGGAAGTCGTCACAACAGCATTCCTCTATTAAGTCATTCACAACGTTTTTACCAGCGTTTCACGCAGAAGTAGTTCGTATGATGAACTCGGCAGACACACAGTCCCACCATATGTTTGCTAATTGCCGCTGCCGTTAGTTTGAAGGAGCTGAGAGGGGAAGTCACGGGTGAGTGTTCGGCTTGGACAGTGCAGCACTGAGAAGGAGGTCAGTGAAAAAGCCAACGCTTGGTGAGAGCTAAAATTTCTACAATCAAAATGTCTGCAACAGGAGATTAAAGGATTTCCCAAACATGCAAGAAAGAATCAAAGCAACACTCCAGTGTGTTTTGAATTAGGGAATAACTAAATAACTGTCTGGGTCTTGTTTTTATTGTTTTGTGTTCCTTAGTTCCCATTATTTGATGAGATCAGCTTTATTTCTGTTTTACTTTACTCCTTATATTCCGTTACTTCCCTGTTGTTCTTGATTCTTGTGGTTGTTTTGTTCTGCTCTGGCTCCCTGTGTTCCCTGTGATTTTTCTATTTTTTGCTATCCAGATTTTTTTATTAAAGCTTCAAAACCACTAACCATCTCTACCTCACTGCATTTGGGTCCTCTTCAAGCTACACATCATGACAATAAAACAATTTAATGCTCAAACATAACACTACCCCTTTAAAGAAATTCCAGTAGATAACAGTCAACCTTTGGTAGGGAGATGTTTAAAGCAGGTAGCTTACAAAAAAAGAAATAAATACCATCATCAGAAATTGAAAAGCGATTTCAGAACTATGAAGTATAACTATTGGAAAGCTAAAGTTGTTTTTGCAGATTGTCACAAGGAGCCATAGGAAAACATGTTGCAAATGAATTCTGGTCAGATGAGACCCACACTGTCAAACATGCTAAATGCAATGTGGAAAAAATCATATGTGGTGCATCAGTGTATATTTATGCGTCAGAATGTCCCAGCCAAAGTCTTAAACTGAAGGAATGACTTAAATTGAAAAGCAGTGTTCTCAGACTCTCTTCATGTCAATCGGTGTGAGTTTGAACAATTTGAGCAAATAAGAATGTAAAAAAAAACAAAAAAACATGGATAAATTAGAAGAAATGTAAACCTAAAAAGCCTGTCGGTGTGACTTTCTCAAGTTTATTCTACAAAATATCGAACATAAGCACAAATTTAAAAACCATGTGTCATTTTTTCTTCTGTTATGCCCCCATATGCCGGTTTATCAGATAACATTTCAACAAAATACCTTGAAGTTTGTTGGTGCTACACCACAAAATAAGTTTAAATTGTATGAATGTTTTTGCAAGTAACTCCACCTGCATGTATAGTTTACTTCTTAATGTGCTCAATCAAATAAAATAAAGGTTAAACTCAACGGCAGCAACCCAGAAACCTGTTTGATTCACTTTGAGCCAGTGTTTAACATACAGCCTCAGATTAATCCACTACCTGCCAAGCACTAAGCAGTAAACACACACACACACACACATATTCAGAGGTAGTGTGTACCGGAGCGTTTAGCTGTTAAAGAGACTGATGCCCCATGGAGTCAGGGGAAACTGGGCTGTAAATGGAGGACTAAATGTTGTTCCTATATCACCATTGATGTTTGTTTCTCTCTCCCAAACTGACTCGGATAATATGTTGCATGTAAACAATACACACACAACACAAAAAACCCATATTAAACATTTTCAAAACAACTATGCATGTTTACATCCTTTAATGTAAAAAAAAGTTGTTTTCATGATGCTGTACGTCTCTGCAGCATCTCTTGTGATCTTGGATCAGAAAGTGGTTCTGTGATTTTTAAGGTTCAACCTTTCCTGAAAACTGAAATTGTGCAGTTTCAAAGTGGAAAACTGATTTTTTTTTAGTTCGTTTTGGCCTTGTAAACATGTCGACATTTTTAATCCTCATAATATTTCTCATTCAACAATTTTGAGGCGTTCTTATAGATGTATTATGAACCAGAATTGCTGCGGCATCCTCTGAAGCAAAAGCTGCTCCGCTCAAAATAGGAACGGGAATCAACACCTTCAGTTGTGGATTACATTATCTGTGCTCTACATGCATTATAAGAAGCTTAAACAAAAGACAAACATCCAAAAGTATATCAAGTTTTCAAAAAATTTTTATATACTTCACTACGAGATTCTAAGCTAAATACGTAAACGGAATTAAGTCAAATAGTAACATTATACTTTATAATCTTATGCAAGTTTTCACCCCTTAGCACATGTGTGAAGCAAAATGTAATTTTTCAAATATAAATAACATTCAGTCAGTCTCTCTTTAATACAATGTAATGTAATACGATATACAGTATAATTCCATCTGTTTCAATACGATACAAAGCAGTAACAATAACATAATGGAGAGAAAACGGTAAGATGTGACATGTTGCAATTTCATCAACTGAAATTGTTAAAATGTGGATAATGATGACATTAATGAAAACAACTGCTGTGCAGTGTAATTAAATGTTACTTTTATAGATATATCATAATCACTTATTTTGTTACAAGGGCAGTTCTCAGCGGTCCCTGTTAGCTTCTTCGTCTTTCAATTTATGTTCATCTGTAACCCGGCTGAGACATCCCAACACAGAGAAACAATTATTATTATTATTATTATTATTGACTAGTGTTGCACTTTAATATCTAGCATTGCGGACACTGATATTGTTGTCTGTTATTGTTTATGTTTATTTTTAGCTTGAAACGTCACTCATGGTCTTTCTTCTAGCTTTCACTTGAACCTCTCTTTTCGCATGCAGGACAGGTACGCACTCTCACGCAATCACGCACACACACACATACGCAAGCACACGCACGCACACACATTTACAGTTTGCACACCCACATCAACACACCCTCGCGCCCTTCCAGAACAAGCCCTATAATTTACCAGATGCGGTGAATCACTGGTTACTATGGCAACTAGGAGGGAAAGACTATTTCGGTTTTTTTTCTTCTTCTACTCTCAATTTTGGCAAACGGCGGTGCTGCAGACTGACAAACATGCGGTTCGTGTCACGTGGTCGCGGCTCCGAACTGAGGAACGAATCCAAACAACAGCCAATGGATGTTGACCTTCGATAATGGCGGCCGCGCTGATTGGCCACGAGCCGCCATCCTATAATTAAATGACAGGTGTTAATTTTCCAATGCAGCAGGACTGTTGTGACTTTGCTGAATGGAAACACGCACACACACACACACACACACACACACACACACACACACACACACACACACACACACACACACACACACACACACACGCACACGCACACACACGCACACGCACGCACGCACGCATCCATCCACAGCATCATTATCATGATCATCATCATGCAAGGCATCACAAATATGGATGAGGAAGGGAAATTCAGAAGCAAGCTGGTTCCAACAAAAAAAGAGCTGAATTGATGTTAATGTCCTCAGACAGGCTCAGTGAGTCACTATGTACTAATACAACACACACACACACGCACACACACATCCCGTCTTTCAAACGGGATGATGGATGCAAATTCCTTTTGATTATCCAGGAGTTAATGGATTTCCCAAAATGCCACTCTAAGATGCTTCCCGTTGTAATTACTCTTGCGCCATTTAAAAGGCGCAACCTTTAAAAACCAAAATGAAAGTTGCTGCTTCTCAAAGAAAAGAAAAAAAAAGAAAAAACCTCCAGTCATCACCTTCACCAAAATAGAAAAAATAAAAAAATAAAAAAACTGGGGGTTAGAGCTGGGCCAATCAGAGGCAAAGGATTATCCTCGCGCACACAACACAGGGCTCAAACATACACACACACACACACATACATATGCGGCTGCATATGGTTGGAGCTGATAAGAGGAATTTTCCTCCCCACAGGGAATCAAGAGAAGGGAAAAAACCACAGTACAGCACGACAAAAGGAGATGAGGAGAAAAGGGGTTGGTGATGGGTGAGGGGGGAGTCGGAGACATTGGGTGGGTGACAACTGAAAGTTAAAGCGTCTACGTCAGTGGGGCCCCCACAATCAGTAACAGTGGAGCATGTTTAAGAAAATGGCAGCTGATCCATGGACAGAATGTTGAGTTGCTGCCTCACTGTGAAACACTTCTTTCACAAACATGGAGGAACTCTACAGTTACAGAAAAAAACCTTTATCCGTCGTTGTTGGTGGCTATGCTAACTAGCCTGAGCATTGACGACAGGCTATGCTAACTGTGGAATAGCAGAGAGTAAGAGGGGGGGGAGGCGAGGAAGAAAGCGGACAAACCTCCACATGGAAGGTGATTGACAACGCTAAGACCCGCCTACTGGCTCTGATTGGTTCATTCTGGTTAGCGTTGGGAGAAGGCAGAGCACTTTTTTCACTGATTATTTGTCTCCCCATACTGTCATGAATTACAGTTCCACCAAATTTTTAACAAAAAAAATATATTTATGTTATTTGCAGGCTAGTGCTTAATCAAAATGTGAATGGATAACATTTCCTCTACATTCAATGACCATATTTATATGGTGACAGTCTGATATTTGACACTCCGAAATACTGACCCAGTTAACCTTGCATGATGATGAGTCAAATGCATGGACCTCCACTGAAAACATGTCAGGTTGTAAGAACCCCTGAAAAATAACAACAGAATGTCATTCTTTTTCCCTCCCTTTGAGATGACATCACATTACGCTCATATGGGTTTTTTTTCCGAAGAGCTGAGCATGGGTGGGTTCCCTGCGTGGGTCTGACGGATGTCATCCCCAGGAAGCTCTTCCTCTCAGCCTACGCTCCTCCATCCCCCTGCTTCTGCTCATGTCAGACTAAATGAATCCAGCTTTGAACTCTGAGGGGGCTTTGCAGGGACTCGAAGCTCCATCCAATCAGAGGCTCAGCTCTGTGGCAGGAATTTGCATAAATCTGCATGCTTAACACACCCTGCAAACTGCAGGAGCAACGGTGCTGCTTCAACCTTTACCTAGCTATGATGGCAACGCAACCTCTGACCTATCAATAATAAGAAGATGAAAAGAAACAACTGCCTGATAAATCTATTCATTTGCCATGCAGCAGCCAGAAACGGTGGAAACAAACTGTATGTTTGTGTAATTGCCCATGAGCAAAGGAGATGGAAGGAGGACGAGGTGCAGAGAAAGCGAGTGTGTGCATGTGTGTGTAAAACTAGTGAATAAACAGAGGAGATTGATGAGTCTATTAAAGCAGCAGCTAATCCAGGCTATTAAGAGGCAGAATGAAGGAGTATAGGAGAGGGCGCTACATGGGGGGGTTAATGGCTCTAAATACAGACCTAAACGGGGTGAGAGATTATAATAAAAGCACCCCAGGGGGTTAAGGGGGGGGGTGTCCACTCTGGACTGTCCTCTAAGGTCCTGGTTCCATGTTTGGCTTTAACAGGCAACTATAGCAAACTTTCTACCAATGCAATGATTCGTCCTGGATGCACAATTGGATGTTTTGCATATAAATCAAATACTTTTGGTCACTTGTTGCAAATATTAAAGCTGTGATTTGTTCTGTTTTTGCAGGATGTTTAAACCCACCACTGGTTGTTTGACCTGAGTGAAGTTTGTCTTCAAATCAGACAAAAATTATGTCAAATGTTTGTGGCTGTTTGTGGTGGGATAAGTAAAAACAAACCTCAAGAGATGGCACACCTGATGCTTAGATGATTTGGAGGAAGACCAAATGGTGCAAATGAGAAGAATCTGAACAACTTTGTTGATTATCTGCTTTTTTGTTGCTTGTTGCATTGCTGTTGACACCGTAGACCACCTCACACCACTGGAGTGACCTCAAAGCTGTTCTAGCATCTTAGTTTTCTAGTTGTTTTGTTTGTTTTGTACCCTGGGGACACACTGTCCTGCTTTAGAGCTTATTACCTTTCCTTCAGTTGCACTGTTTAACAGCCATTTTGATGTTCAAGGTGGGGGTTTTTCTCTGTTTTGTACCTTTTTTAACTTCCATGAGTATTTGTTTCACATTACTCAGCTATATACTTCTTGAAGATTGATGATCCTGCAGACTTTTCCTCCCCATCTCAGACGACCTTTATTACGATGGCCTCCCTTCGTGATGGCCGGACAAGCAAGGCTGAGTAAATCAGTCGTACTTGAAGAGGTCAAAACCTGAGGCCTCTGTAAAGATAAAAGGGATTTCTCTGCGGTTATGTTCTGATGTCCATTTTGGGCATTTCCAGAGGATTTTCTATCATCCTGAAACCTCCGACTTTTTGGGGCCTTGATAAGAGCATCCAGCTGATCGAGCATAAACCCTGAGGTCTAGTGGAACATCACAGCTCTAAGATCTTGGTTGTGTAAGATGAAGGGTGATGACAAAAAAAAGTAGGATAGATAAAAGATTAGCTATCGCAATACAGCTGATTCACTGGGATTGGCGGTGATGCAAAATCCCTGCATGGTGTAAGGATGTGAATTCAAAGCCTGGATTTCTGGGAATCGTGATGTGACTCAAAAAAAGGGAAAAAAAGAAAAAAAAAGCAAGACTGGAAAAATACACAGCTAATTTTTTTTTCTTCTTTCCCAACGTCACAAGGATCTCTTTTTCCATCATGCCCTTTGGGGAAGCGGGCGGACCCACGCCCAGCCAATCGCGATGGAGTGAGTGCCCATCCCATCAGGCCTCGTTCTCAAAGCTTCGGGGTGTGAGGAGAGCACGGCGAAAAACAACCAGGACAGACAAACACGCGCTAACCGGGGTGGACAAGCCTTCAGATCCCATTAGGTTCAATACTGCCCCGAGGTAGGGGTAAAAATACCTCACAACACAGAGAGAGGCAGCAGAAAAACAGCACTGGTGTGTGTGTGTGTGTGTGTGTGTGAGGGAGGGAGGGATTCAGTATTTATCCCAACCATGCTCACCTTGACCTAAATATTCTTTGCAAATAAGTATTTTTAACTAATTTAAAGGCAAGACTAATTTCCTTTTAAAAGTCACGAGTCAAAAATATCAACAGCATTTTTCTTTTCTTCTGTCTGGAGGTACAATCACGATGTTGCGTAATCCTTACAAACAAGTCAGAATTAGGATTTCCAAATCTGCAGCGTTTCCTGAATCATTCCAGTTGACGGGTGAGGAATGTCTGGAACGTTTGGGCATTTCCTTCAGCCTGCAGTACTCTTTATCGGCTCTCATAACTGTACTTCTGTCTCACTAAATTACAGGTTTTTCCAAAAATCATGACTGTTTTTTAGCACCTATGATGACCATTATTATTTATTCTGCATAAATGTCTTTTTTTAGGCTTTTATAAGCTGTTGGTGGATGTCAAAGGCAAGCCAGCCCACAGAATGATGCAACTACCTCCATGTCTGATTGTGACCACATGGCTCAATATTTGCCCTTTCTGACCAATTACTCCCAAAATGCATCTACACCATCTACACAACAAAAAAAAACTATCTTGTCATCTTTACTATGTTACATTAGGTATTTCAAAATACCCAGTGCTACCCATAAACCATCAGAGTTCCCAAACACTCAACGGACAGTGATACAAATATTCAGCTCTATCTACTTGAAAAAAAATTAAGTTAATGCAAAGAGCCCTAGAATAACACTTCAGCTTAAGAATATTGTTTAACATGGAAAAGCCTAGAAAAGCCTGGAAGAGCCAGGAGCTTATACAACTCAAAAATGATTAAGTTAATTGAGTTGTGTAAACTGAGGATGAACAACTTGCACTTGCTAACATTTCTAAGTTTTAAAAACGTGGTTATTTTGAGGCATTGAGTGCATATTTATTTTAAGCAAGGTGAACTAATTGGGTTTTACATTGTACTTGCAAATAGAATGTACTATATTAAAAAAGTTGAGTCATTAATGCAGAGTTTAGTTGTGCTTAATCTACTTGACAAAATTAAGTCCACTTTACTTGGATTTCATTTTTCATGTAAAGAAATAAGTAAGCACTTTAAGCAAAGAACAGTCTTGCTTGATCAACATAAATGAATTATGCAAATAGGTGCCTTCTTTTTTTAGAGTAGATAAAGCAGAATATTTTCTTTTTTATCAGTGAAATTTTGCACCATGCAAATTATGTTAGATGAAGCAGTACGTCATTGGAAAATTATCTGCAGCTTTCAAGTGTTGCATTCATGCACGCACGGATTGCCAGTGCTGGCCTCGCTGCATGCTTATGCTTCTTTTTCAATCTCCACAGTCAAATATAAATTAATGCATCCAACTATAGTTGGTAAAAATTATTATATTTGTTTGCTGAGTTCCTCTCTGGAAAAAAACAACAACAAAAGAAAAAACAACAGCTCAGATCAATCATTAAAAGGCCCAAATCAGTACAACACTTATGTCCATGAATGAGTTAGGACATGAATGTCATCAAACTTTTCCATCTGTAAAGTTCTTGTGTGACATCACTGTCTTGACTCAGTCATAAGTCTGGACAGGACATTCTTCAGCGTTCCCCGAGTCATTCCAGCTGACACGTGAGGAATATCCGGATCATTTGGACGTTTCATTCAGCCTCCGGCACTCTTTACCTCATAGTACCATGACTGTACTTCTGTCTCACTAAATTAGAGGTGTTTCTAACAGGATCGTTATAAATAATGGCTGTTTTTATGATAACACCCAACAACTTGTCTTTTAAGAACCTACAAATTACTGTTATTTATTCTGAAGAAATGACTAACATTTTCAGGTTTTTATAGACTGCTGGTGGATGTCAAGGCAAGCCAGCCCACAGGATGATACTACTACCACCATGTTTGACACTGAGTCCAGGGTTCTGGTCATTGCGACCACATGGTTCAATATTTGCCACTACTTCCAAATGCATCTGGCTTATCCATGACATCAACTGTAAATTTTAGTCAAACATGAAGGTGTGTATTATGGAGCAATGGCTTCTTTCTTTGTCAAAATCTCCTAACCCTGCTGTTTTTTAATGAGTGATGTGGCTCTCCATCCTGGGCAATATGTACTGGGACATAGGAGGGCATCATTAGCACTGAAAAAAAGGTTTTTCATTTGCAGTTTTACCATAATCAAGTTTTTCTTTACATAAGTGCATTATCAGTTACATGGAAGGCGTGTCGCCTGATGTTTTGCAATATGCAAATTATGAAAGATAAAGCAATGCGTAATTGGAAGTTAATCTGTTGCATTCATGCAAGAACTCCTAGTGCTGGCCTCAATGTGAGCTGCGACTCATGCTGAATGTTTTCCTTATACGTCTGCAGGCTTGCTCATAAAAAACTAAATAAATCATATTTTGTTTCAGAAGGAAGGGGAAAAAAACTCCAATTAGTTTGGTTAATCATTGCTCAACTGTCTAAAAAAAGGTCTTTAGTTTTAAACCAGGAAAAGCGAACAAATCTATAACCCTTTCCGGTTACCTAAACACATCCTCTGCTATAAGGAAAACATCAAAATCTCTTTTGGCCGTTCAGCCACAAAACATTCTATCCGGCAACCAAAACTGTATTATAGGAAATGTTATATTCTGCGTCAAAGCATGGTACACAGAACAGCACAAAAAGTCTTTAGAAACTAAGTCATGGCAACAAAATACAACCGACGATAACAGGATGTTTCTTTCTGCACAGCAAGCCTGAAAAACTGTAATTTCCACACTGAAAATGATGAACGAGGTAACCCTACTGTGTTAATTACCCTCCTACTCACATGCATTAGCACAAAATGTGCGATAACAAATCAAAACATCATAGCTTGATAGACTTTCTACCTAAGAAAACAAATTGTTTGTGAAAATTGATTTTGGTATTTACACAGGTTATCTTTGTCTGACAGGTTACACAGTTGGTTAGACCTAGCGTCATGGAGCAAGAAGGTCCAGAGACTGACTCCCTCCCTGAGGTCCTTCTGCAGTTTGCATGTTCTCCCAGCTTCTCCCAGTAGTTTGTGGCTTCTCTCTTTCTTCCTTTCACAGTCCAGAAACATAACTGTTAGGTTGGTCTCTCTAAATTATCCTTAAGGGTGAGATATTCTGAGTGACAACGCCCCCATCCCCAGAAGAAGCTCAAATACTTTTCACGGCATTGTACCTGACTGAGTGTACTGTTGTTCCCCCAAATTTAATGACTATAGAAGTCTGTCTCACCTTGCTCAGGGAGATTTTATATCTTTATAGAAATTGAATTAAAACTTTTCTGGCTCCTCAGTGGTTTTTTGTTTCTAGACTTACACAGCATTTGGAAGCATTTCGACTTGACCCACAGCTCCCTTTCTTCATACACAACCATTCCACCTCCTTACGGTGCAGACCACCAAACACAGATACATCTCATCCCCTTCTTGTGTCTCTGCTCAGGCTCGCCTTTGACAAATCACCACATTAAATGTGGCCATTTTTTAAAACGCACCGCGCTTCCACCCCACGACTATTGGTTTCAGATAAAACCGCAATATTTCCATTCATCTATTTCCGTTCATCGATGTTGTGCCCGACGCTCGACCTTGCACACACCGCACACACAGGGGTGTGTACACAGGAGTGCGCACGGTGATGCGCACGCCGAGTTTTTCCCCTCCCGGTCGTTAATAATGTGTGGATGGCAATTCCGAGGTTACTGACCCATACCCGGCCCATTAATCAAACAACACAACTAGCATATGATCATAATAATGCATTTCTTCCGGTAGGAAGGATGGACTCCAGAAGTAGAAAATATTAATGCACACAAATGAAATAGAACAAACAATATATATTTTTAGTGAAGCTCTCTGTTTTGAGAAAGCAGAATTCATCAAGGTTTATTCAGGCCATCCATGCTGATTTAAATCCCTCAATCAGGGCTTTCCATGTTGTGTTTCCTAATTAGCTTCATGATCGCACGGTTTTCCTGCTGTCTTTGTTTTCCCCCATGAAGCAGCGACTGATTGGCTCATCTGTGATACGGTCATACGGTCACATCAGGCTCAGCCACGCAGTGCCGTAGTGGCGTTGATCGAATATAATAGTAGTGTTGTTGTGACCTCTAGTGGCAGCGGAAAGAAATTACAGGTTTTAACACGGATAGATATGGCTCAGTTTTAGTTCCTAAATGACCCCCATACTAAGGCAGACAAAAATATTTTTTTGAGGAATTTCCCTCTCCAACTCCACAGTGATACTCGTTTAGATTGAAGTAATGAATCATAAACTGTATTCATGCTTCCGTGAGCCTTTAAAGCTCTATTGTTTCGTTTAGCTAGCTTTATGATTGCAAATGTATGTGTCAAAAAGGTCAAACAAGAAGACAAGACTTAAAACTTTCCAAAAATGATATCGGTGTAATTTCTGACTGTTCTTTTTCCAGGCGAAATTTATTCTCTTTGCTTTATTTTTATTTTTTATTTTTGCTAATAGCAGCTCTAATTGAAACAACACAAATTGTCTTGTGAAAATGATACTTACATTTCATGATAGTCGACATTCCTGGCCAGATTTTCCTTTATTACTTTTTTATTTTGCACTTTTTCTGTCCCTTCGAGTATTAACCCAAGCAGTAGTTTTTTTGTCTCCTTTTTTTTTAGCTCAGTATCATTTCGGACAAACACGTTTCTGACAGACATACTGCCACCCTGATTAACGTCAGGTGAAGTAATGCCACTATCAACCAAAAGGTGGCAATGAAGGCCAGAATTGATCGAGACTGTTAACAGAATTACAAAATTGTTAATAGACAAATGTCATTAAAGATGCAGCCTGCCTCGGAAAATCTTAACAAAATGTAACCGAAGTGAAATAAAAACAACTTAATAATAACGAAATATGGATTTTTTTAACATCGAATGAAAGTAACAACACAGACACACAAATATACACTAAATTCCTTTTAAGGTTCCATACAAGCTTGGGTTAGACCTGCCTAGAAGGATAAAAGCTTTTTTATATGCGCTCTTACAAAACTTTGGATTTCGTGAAGTCCTGTGGTGGAAATCTAAACACCCAGCTGTATTTTTTTTAATAGTCAGCCTATATTTGTTTGAAAACGAAACGGAAGCAAGGATCTGATATCTAAAGTCACGAGACGTTCTGGCCCGGTTGCCAGGCAGCGAGCAGTGGGCGGAGCCTGAGAATGCAGACGCCGGTGAAGGAGCGGTGGGAAGGCGGAGCTCAGCGTCTTTCAGGCCTGCCAGGCTGAAGACGCGACGTGGGGCTGAACTTCTCTGACGACGACCGGACCTGGGATTCTCTCATAAAAAACATTGGCTGTATAATACCGAGAAGCGGCTCACTGCGTCTTAATACTCGGTCAGGGGAAGAAGAAAATGTCCACCGTGAACTGGAAGCCTTTCGTTTTCGGCGGGCTTGCATCTATAACGGCAGAATGCGGTGAGTGGGTGAGGGATGTGTGGGGAGGAGGCCGTGCAGCGTGTATGGGGTGTATTTATTTATTTTATTTTTTCTTCCTGCTTCGAGTTGCTCGACGGTGGCTTTGAAAACAAGGTAATGAGTCTTTAGTGCTGTGGGTTAACAGGCACTTTCCCTATCGACCTGGCCAAGACGCGCCTCCAGGTCCAGGGACAAGTCGGGGACAGCAAGTACCGCGAGATCCGCTACAGAGGCTTGCTCCATGCTTTCATGAGGATAGGACGAGAGGAGGGGCTCCGGGCGCTTTACTCCGGGTGAGCGGGTTCACTATGTAGCTGAATGGGTTTTATTTTGCACAAAATGAAAGTGTAACGGCACTGCATGAATACAATGTACTTCCTGTTTCTGGTCGACCCAATCTCTCTACATCCTTGTTTAAAAGAGAGAGAGAGCACAATTTATAGATTATTTAATCAATGTTTTTCTGTAGTGCTACATTTAAGTTACGAATTAGCTTCTTTTTTTTGTAGCATCTCCCCCGCCATGCTGCGTCAGGCCTCCTACGGGACCATCAAAATTGGGACGTATCAGAGTTTTAAGCAGCTGCTGGTGGACAGACCAGAAGGTGAGAGCTTGGTTTCTGTTGCACTTCTCAAACACAAACCCACAAACTTTGCTGCACGGCAAACACGTCGCATGCAAGCATGCGCATTCCTGCAGAAGGTCACAGGTGTTGGTGTGACATTGTGTGACCTCTTAAAGCCTAGTGCCTGGCCGGGTCCTTGAGACCCAGTTATAAAACCAGTACTGCATAAAACCAGTACTGCACGCTTTGAGTGGATCAAGTTAATATCTCGATTTTCCTCCAGATGAGACTTTGCTGACCAATGTGCTGTGCGGCGTTCTTTCTGGAGTCATCTCTTCTTCCATTGCCAACCCCACTGATGTGCTGAAGGTATGTAATTTAGCATAAATGACTGGTCTTCTTTATCATTCTTAAAGCGGCAGGGGGTGTTTGATGGGTCTTTGGGCCCCCAAGGCAAAGTGTGTGGAAATATTTCAGTGAAAAACGCAGCAGTCTGTCCTGAAACCGGAGGAAGGTCTGGAGTTTTACTTATTACTAAGACTTAAACCTTTTCACATTTGAACCGGTTGAGGTCAGAAGTTGAGTTGCTCCACTTATGTGCAATAAAATCTCAGTTTGAATAACCATTTTTAATCCAAGTGTTTTGTGTCAGGGAACATTAGCGAACAAAAAGTATCATGAAGACAAAGACACATTTCAGACAAGTTGGGGAGAAAACGGTGGAGACGTTTAAAGCAGGATTAGATAATATAATATCCTAAGCACTGTAAGAATTATGAAACGGTGTTCAGTCAATTTGAAAATCTAAGCACAGAGGTTCACTTTCACACTGCTGTGCCAAACAAACGCTTTGGAAAAACTGGTTTACCTCCTCACCTGTGGTGGCACTGCACCATAACCCACTAAAAGAAACTACAGGAAAACCTCAGAAGAAGACGCAGAACACAACTTCCTTCTTCACAAAGTGTAAAGAAAACTGGAGTAGCGTCAGATTTTAGCGGTTAAAGGATTTTTCTTTTGTTGTTGGTTAAAAATAGATTACAAGCTAATCTACCAACGACTCGTGTTTGTTTAGGTTGTATTTACACAGGATGCCCTGGGCTATCGTCCACTTCCCACGTTTCGGCGCGGTCTCCAGTCTGCTTGGTGTTCACATATGCATTTTTAAATGCATCTGAACCAAGACCTAGGTTTTCAGGAGAGCCAGAGTTTGGTTTGTTTTTGCCCGCATAAAAGTTGTATTGCTCATTCCCTCCTCCCAAAACCAACCAGACTTTCTAGTCAAATGAACTACAGCTTGACTAGCTTCACCCTGAGTTAGAAGAGAAAAAAACAGCCTAGAGGGCCATGATAACTGCGGAGATCCACAAAGTTGTTGACAAAGTTGCGCACTCGTATGCTGACACAACAAACTTGGGAGAAGGTCTTCAGGTCTGGAGATCTGAGCTGGTTTATTTACAAAGTCTGGGTGGGGATGGAGCTAAATCCTTGACGATAATCCTTGCAGTAGACTCTGAAACCAGGAATGGACGTTTAACTTCCAGCAGGACGAAGATCCCTAACATTCAGCTAAAGCTGCCGTGGAATAGTTCAGGACACCGATCTCAAATGGAGACTCTTAATGTGTTCGACAACTTTTTGGTCAGTCCTTGGCTCACTACACGCGAATCGAACGACTGAATTGCCTCCTCGGCTTGCATGTAGGGCTATAACAGCCTATGTATCTGGTGCATAGAAGCATCTAAAATCTGCAGTACTGAAACTTGACACCTGAATGACCCGGTTAAAGGCCAGGGTTAGACCCGAAAGTCTTGCTTAGGGTGCCGCGATGGAGTAGTGCCAGTCAGATTCTTGTGAATGCCAATGTACCAACCTGGGCTGCTGTTCTTAGAAACATTATGCACATGTGTGGATTAACAGACTCTGCAAACAGCATCATTCAGACTTTGACCAATCCTGTTCAAAGGTCAGTGAGATTCTTCTCCAGTTTGTGGAATCACTGGTGCATTAGTTTATATGTCAGTGATTGATTATTTTATTATATATTTTTCTTCTTTTTATTGTTCTTGTTTTGTCTGTTCATGGACCATAATTGTGTCTAAATAAAGAATTGATTGATTTAACATCAGTTGAATTTTGTTCAATCTAATCTGACAGAACTTGAGATATTTAAAAAAAATGAAAAAAAAAAATTCTCATGGTAAAAATGCATAAGATGCTTTCTAGATTATTTTGTTTGTGAAAAGACATGTGAAAGCCACATTTTGTGGTTGTTTCTTATGCTTCACAGTTTTTCAGTAGTTTTCTATTTTGCCAGTTGCAAACAAAAAAAATCCCAACCTTGGCTGTCATTTGATATGTGAAAAAGTTCAAGCGATATTAATACTTGGTGAAGGCAGCGTAGTAGAGCGAAAGTCAAGCCGAGGCTATCACGACCTCGCTGGTGCTTTATTTATAGACTGACCCCTGAAAGGCCTAACATAGTGTTCTCTAAATGATACCGGTTGGTGAATGCCAACACCCTTATCTCTCTTTTTCTTTTCCTCTCTCTCTGTCTGCGATCCGTTTGGCACGGTTAGTGTTTATAAGATTAACAGCTCAACACGTGCTTCTGCAGGTCTGGAACATTGTGTTTCATAGGGGTGTGTTCTGCACAAGCTCTCCGTGTGAAATCATCATAGAACCGAGCAATGAATGCAGTGGCGGTTTCTGGTTTTTTTTGGGGGGGGGGATTTATTAGTCACAGCCGCAGTGTAATTACAGGTTTAAACGCAGGTTAAAAACAATGCACTCGTTGTCGTATTTGATGCCCTTTCTTTGCGTCTTCTCCGAGATCCGGATGCAGGCTCAGGGAAATGTGATCCAAGGCAGCATGATGGGCAACTTCATCAATATCTACCAGGAGGAGGGGACAAGAGGACTGTGGAAGGTAGAGGAAATTGGCAAAAAATCAAAAACAAAACGGTGAGTTTCATATTCCAGTGTCAGCCTGTAAACATTCCTTTTGTCTTCGTATCAGGGCGTTTCTCTAACAGCTCAGAGAGCGGCCATCGTGGTCGGCGTTGAACTCCCGGTCTACGACATCACCAAGAAGCACCTGATCCTGTCGGGTTACATGGGGGACACCGTGTACACACACTTCCTGTGAGTTTCGGTTACTGAAGGGATTCCTAAGTATCCCTTAAGTGGCTGTAAATCAGAGCTGTCAAAAATGAAAAGCATCAGTTAAAATACGTTGTAGTGATGTGCGTCTGTCAGGATTATGATTGCAGTATGTATGTTTTTTTTATTCTTTTTTAAATGATCACAGAGTAACTTTAGAGCCAAAGACATGGCTGTCCACTTAGTGACTGGTCAGTTAAGGAGTGTGACAATCGAAGAGCCACACACACGTCAATGGTGGTTGACGTGTTTGAAAAGGGCTGCATTAGTGGTTTTTAGTATTCAGAGGTCTTGGTTTCATTGGTGGCACCGAAACGCTGACTAGCGCCATGATATCATGCAGGGTGTCCACGCATCCACGCATCCTTAAAAAGTCTTAAATTCATTTATCTAAAGCTAAGGACTTAAATTAATTTTAAAAATGTAAGTTGGTCATTAATACCAATACCAGGTAATAAATGTTGTGACTTTTCTGTCCGGCTAAAGTTTGAGTTGCATGCTAACGTCTTCATTGCGTTCTGTGACTTGAGGCATTTGGTAACTAGCTGCTAATATGCCCTATTTAGCTAGCTTTTTTTTTTTCTTGCATCTATCGTGGGTAAAGGCAACGTTTATTTTCACTATTGGCTTACTTCTGTTGCCAGCCCATACGAGCCAGCAGAGTCCCTTAACCATTCCTTTTATTTATAGAGCTTTTCTTTTTTTCTGTCTTAAATTTTATTCAATGTTTTCAATTTGACTTGCTGAAACCTGCAGATACCCTGTAACGTCCCCAATGCTGGCTGCTCTTTGTTGCCCACCAGGTCCAGCTTTGTGTGTGGCCTTGCTGGGGCTCTGGCCTCAAATCCAGTAGATGTGGTCCGAACACGCATGATGAACCAGAGGGGAGGGGCTCTGTACCAGGGAACACTCGACTGTCTGCTGCAGGTGAGTCAGACCAACACCGGGATCATACTTAACTCATTTGTCTTTCAACGGAAAACACACACAAACACTGACTGAGGTCTTCCTGTGTAGATTCTTCTTCTATTGTTGAATATAGACAGATTTCATCTAACTGCTTTACATGTCAACTGCAATAAATGCACAATCAGCTAAATACTCTAAAGAAATCTGGTACTAGTGCTTGCGGAGTCCCAGTTTTTGTTTTTTTTTTCACTTTGGTAAAGGCAGAAGAAAGTGATCAAGTTGCGCAAAGCATCAACGGTAATAAAAATCCTAAGTAACTTTGGAGTGAAGTCAGTTTTCTTATCTCTCATCTGTCAGTCTTTAAGTAGGTCAGGGCTCTTCCTAGAGCATTAAGTGCTGCATTAATAAACCGCAGTCTCAATGCTTTATTTAGAATCAAATATTTACCAGACGAACCTAAAATTGTCTGTCTTTGGAAAGCCGCACTGGTTCTTTCTAGAGCAAATCAAGAACTTTCTTTAGCTTTTAGGACTGGAACTGTTTTCAGTGAGGGGGGTGGGGGGGGAACCCAATCTGTAACCTGGAAGTGTTTTTGGTTTATGTTTAACAGCCAGATCAGTCGGTGAAAAGGATTAGGTTTGGTTATTAGCCACACGTCTCCAGTGCAGCCGAGTGCAGCTCGGCTTTAAGGCCCCTTCGTTTTAATGGCCGTAATGTTTTATATGGAGGTTCTAAGAACTGAGGGCACTGCAGTTTATATCTGTCTGCTGCTCTGAACACGGTGCTGCATCAGCTCAGTAATCTCACAAATCTATTAATGCAAGAATTTGTGTTGCACTTGTTGTAGCCCTCAGTAAGTTACAGATGGACATGTTGCTACTGGGCAACAGGGAAGTATTAACTGCTTCGTTTAGGTGGGTTTACTGCAAAAACGCACACTTGAATGCTAATTCAGATTGAAACAAAACATTTTGCTGCAAAATGAAAACAGCCTAGTTTTGTTTTGTTTTTTTTATTATTTGTGAGAAACAAAAAACAATGCAGACCGCTGCACTTTATAGGAAAACGGGATGATAATAGAGCGGCTGTTATAACGGTGACGCAGGTGACATTTGAAATGTGCAAAACAAAAATGCTAAACTTACAAGTCAAAGAAGAAGCAACTTAAACATTAAATATGGTGGCAATTGATGAGTTCTAGTCCTGATGTCTAAAAGAAAATATCTGGGAATATTCAAATGAACCATTAATTTTAATCTGACTCGCTAAACGTATGCTGATGTCCAGCAGCGTGCACACACACTGCTCATGCATGTTGAGTCAACAGGAAGGTTGACAAACCCGAGACCATGTCTGTGGTGAGAGGCAGACATGTTTAGACTAATACAAAGAAAAGCCATTAAGAAATTTGAATGTAACGCACCTTGGATTAATGCATCTACAGACCATACAAGACGTATGGTCTGTAGACGCATTAATCAATCTAATTTACAGAATTAGATTGATTAAAACACATTTCCTAATCCTCTCTACTACTTTACTATAACTCCCTCCGGGCACAAAATGGACGCAAGGCATTCTTCGATAGTTACTGGCATTTAATAACCATGCTGTGAGAACTGTACAAAAGATATAAAATACATTTTACAAAAAGAAAGACATTCATATAAAGAATAGACAATTACTACGGTAAAACATTTACAATAAAATGGCTTGACTTACAAAAACAGACTCGTATGTCATAAAACACGTGGCTAACAAACTCGACAAATTCTTTTAAAAAAACATTCCATTTACAAACAAAACTAAAATACAAAAATGCGTACCTCATTGGCCGCTTCAACCTGAAAGGGTTAGTGACAAACTCTGTGTAGCTTCTTCTTGTAACTCAGCTACATGAGCCTCGGTGCCTCACCAAATCTCTCCAACAATGAAAAATAAAGCATGGTGCCCTCTGCAGAGTGAGGCCTGTAACTAAAAATATGTGCCTAAATAATAATAATAATAATAATGTTGTTTTTTGCCGAAACAACAAATTAAACATTGGTTCCACTCCGGTAACCTTTGCACAACTTATAATAAACATAAAATATTTTACATCAACTTGAAATCATAAAATTAAACCAAACAGTATAACTGCCGCCGATGGCAGCCACATGTACTACTCAGAAACTTCCCGGAAGTCTCGTCTTCTCTCGCAGCCTGATTGAACCACAGACATGTCGAGACATTTTGTTTTATAGAAAATACAATTTCCCCCTTAAATTGCTTCACTTACCTATGTACTTACCCTTATTTAATTTATAAAAAATGATAATGATACCAAATATGTCTAAATCACTTGTGCGTCCACACTGAAGAGTGTTGAACTATGCATTCATTGTGTGGTGGGGGGACTTTCTCATCTTCAGGTCATTAGCCAAGATTGATTGGTTGGAAATTTGTTCCATCATGGTGTTGAAATGATTTGCTCTCAATTTATTGGCTTAAACATGTCACGTTTAAAGTTTTCTTCTTCCTTTGAATCACTAAGCAGTGCAGAGTATCATCACTAGCAGATTCCATCAGAGGATAATCAAGTGACATTGGACTGAACTTGATGTGTTTTCCTCCTGCAGACATGGCGCTCAGAGGGCTTCATGGCGCTCTACAAGGGTTTCTTCCCAAACTGGCTCCGCCTGGGACCATGGAACATCATTGTATCCTTTCTGAGTCGACGACTCCTCTGGTTAAACTTGAAATGTATTCCAGGATGTGGTAATAACTGAGTCGGGTTGTAAAATGCTGTAATGCTTTCAGTAAAGCATGGGATTCAGAGACTTTCTTTCTTTCTAGTGGGGGAGATTAGTTTAATTCTGGCTAACACTTTTATGTAATCTTCTGGAGCTACTGCCTCATTACCCAAATACCCCCCACCCTGTCAGAGTGACCGTAGGGGACCTTCAGCGGGCAAGAGAATAAGAGGGAAATCGCTCTTTGTTCTGGGCTAAAAATGAATGTATTTACTTTGGGTGGCAAAGTAAATAAGTTCACCTTTGTTTACCCAAAATGTATCTCCCCTCTCCTCACATTTTCCTTCACTCCATCTTCAGTTCTTCCTCACTTACGAGCAGCTGAAGAAAATCGATGTGTGACTGAACGAATGTCGGCGAGAAAGCGAGCCGAGCTGTCGCCCAGGGACAAGCCGAGGGGACCAAAATCAGGAACGTCAGCAGAGCCGGTGAGGGAGGAAAGCCAAGGGAGTATGCAAGTGGAATCCGAGTCCAGAGCAACTCCCGGCTCCACGTCTTTTTTAAAAAGCCTTGTGGCAAACAAGTAAAGGACTGTGACATGAATACTCACACGGCTTCTTGTGCTCATCTGCCACTTCAAGGCGCTACAGAACCATGTTTCCGCTCAGACTCAAGCAAACTGTGAAATTCTCCAGCTCTAGAAAGAATCAACACTTTACAATTCAGTCGAAGGCTGCTATGCTTCAAAACCGTTTCTGTTATGATGATGAAAATGCGTCCAACCTGTGTTATTTAAATGTTTGTTTTTCACATAAAGTGCTCTGTAAACTGTGTGCCTTAACTCAGTTTGTGGTTCGGGATGCGAGACGCTTGAGCTGCACGTGGTCTACCGACTGTTGGACAGCCGCTGTGACAATCGGCACAATCATTCCCCTTTGAAAAAAACCGATACGTTGTGGGTTTTATATTTATATTTAAAAGTTTCAAGTTATTTATTTTTCTGTGGTCTCCCTTGCGTATTTACAGAGTATAGGGCCAAGAACGAGCGTGGTATAATGCAAGCTTTATATTTCCATGCGTATATTTCTCAAATACCAGAGTTGTTACATAGACGGGATATTCATCACATGTGCATGACCGGTAAGTAAATATATCCTCTAGCCGCTCAGTGATGTTCAAGCTCCTGTTACATCTGTCACTTAAAAAAGTCATCACATACGCACACGATGTGTTTCACCGGGTCAGATCAGGCGATTCCCGTCGCCGCGTCAACACAGCGATTGTTCACTCCACACTATTCCCTCGTACTGTATTTAAACGCTTTAAGCTTTCGTCGGAAAGGAATGTGTATGCTGCTTCTGCCAAAGTGTAAGCCAGTGTAATTTTTTGTAATAAGTTTATTTAAGTGCTGGTGTCTGCTTGTATATTGAAAATAAAAAGGGTGAATTGTAACCACATTGGTTTGGTGTGTGTTTGGATGTAATTGTTGACTATTAGGACAGAATTATGTACAGCCACTAAAAAAACTTACACAAAACACTGTAGATGCAGATGCATATGTAGTTTTTGGAGATTACATACATTTTCTTCATGTTTGATATGGTATTAAACTATAGACCTAATCTCTTTACTTGACAACCTTTTCACAATAGTTTGCTTGGATTCTTGGACCGTTGCTCATGACGACTACTATATAGGAGTTTGGTGTGTTAACTGCCTTTTCAACTCAATCCACCAGTTCCCCATAGAATACCATTGACTATTCTTTTATCCTTTATTTGGTAACATTCCTCTAAAAGTTTATTTTAGTGCAGCTTTATTGAAATCCAGCCGTGGGCGTTCAATGTAAAAGGGGAGAGAAGTGCTGGCTGTTTGACTCTTCCAGCCACCACAGGGTGGCGCTGTGGGCCCACACACTCAGCCGCTACTCGACCCAGATGTTAACACCAAGTGCTGTTTGAAGCTTTACAAATTCCCAGCGCTCAACTTTGAGGCCACAAAAGTAGCACAATTGTGTTTCAGAGGGATTCCTTTTTTTTGTCTCTTCTCTTCAAGCACGCTCATGTTTCATGCAGCATAGCGCAAACATGAATTTTTCAGGGGGAATTTAAGATGTAATTGTTTTATTTCGGTGGTTAAATTCCCAGTTTTCCTTCGTGTGAGCTGTTTGAGGAGACGACGGGAAGCTCCAGGGAGCCGAGCGGGAAGCGTCGCGTGGATCCGTGGCTCGCTGTTTTATTTAGGGGTAGGGGACGGTGGGGGTTGGAGGGGGTGTCAGCTTGGGACTTATTACTTTGTGTTGGAGCTGTTACTGTCACATCCTCCTCATATGAGCCCCCATGGGTTACACTGCTGGGAGGGAGAGACTCAACCCGCTGCTTCGACGCCAAACTTACTATACACGGCACATTCCAACTTGTTTTCCAAACTCCACGTGTGAACTGTGTCAAATAACGGCGGAAGAACATTTCACGCTGCCAGTGAGGTGAGCTGCGGAGAGGAAAAAGAGGAATTAAAATAAAACTCCGTGTACCCAGATTGGGGCTTTCCGCCTGGCATCGTGTCCCTCCATGAGCTGGACCAGCGGCCTACAGGGATTCCAGCAGTCAGACATCCTCCATTATGGGTATTATTTGTTGCCTGGCCTAAAGGCACAAGGGAAACGGCCATATTGTGTTGTAGGGATCAGAGTAAGCTTTTATGTCTGAGGAATAAGGCTGTACTCTGGCCTTTTTATCTACTTTTTTTTTAGGGGCTGGGGGTTTTGTCATTTGTAGAGGCTGGAGACAAAGCGGATGTGTGGATAAATGTGCAAACAAGGAGATACATTTATCATAGTCCAACTGAGGGAAGGACTGTGCCTTTTTAACAGTATAGTGCTGACAAAGACAAAAATCACTGCTTAGCCTTTCCTTTTTTTGCTCATCTTTTTAAAGATTTTTTCATCCTCATTATTACATTTATTCACTGGCTTGATGACAATCTAGCGCCCTATTTTTAAAATGATTTTTTTTTTTTTAAAAATAATTTAGTATTTTAAATTAAAAAAAAGACAAGGAACTATTTTCAGCTGATGCTGAATCCTTGGCTGCTTGAAGGAGAAAGTGGTGTTATCTTCCTGAAAAATGAGGTTGCTGGTATAGCCACAGACGACGGAGTTGTGAAACAACACTCCGGGGGAAAATGTGCCAAGGACTGCTCTTCACTGTTTCTATGGTAAACATGTTGATGCCTTGCATTGCTGCACCAGGTCCACGAGGACAAGGCTCAGCTGAAGTGAGGACTTGAAGTGAGGAGAGGATTTGGCAGAATTTACGTTGTAGAATCTCTTCAACCAAGCAAAAACATTCAGAAAAAAATGAGTCTCTGATGAGTGTTAAATATAGTTGATGTTAGCAGCTGGTTAGTAAAAAGACTGAAGACAAAACTAAACAAATCCAGTGTTCAGTTTTTCCATTTCCATACAAGTGTGTTCACGTAGTCGCAGACTTTTCTGTGGAACATAACTTCAAATTATCTATGGAAAATCCACCTACAGCTAGAACGTCTTGTTTAGTGTTTCTAAAATATTCAAAAGGAATTGAATCTTTTAGAAACCAAAATATCTAGGTGATATAGTAGAAGCCAAAATATCTAGGTGATATAGTAGTTGACTTTATTGGTTGGCATTTGGAAAGCAGCCAATCCAGGAGCGGTATTTATTTTCCGTGATGCTGATTGGCTAAACTATGAGCAGAGATAAGGACCACTATGTATGTTAGCTTCTGTAGTTGAGCCAAGATGGTTTAACTTAATATAACTAGATTAAGGTAAACTGGTGTTTGAACTACTAAAACAAGCAGCTACAAACGTTTTTAGAGGAAACCTTAAGAATTTGTGGATTTTAGTTAACAATGGCTGTGGGGTCCATTATTAATTCACATTTTTTTGGGTGTATTGTGGAATTGCTTAGTTTGGCAAATCAACACTTAAAGGCTCAAGATGGGCATTTAAGATGAATCTTGTTTTTGACACAGTGGCACTGTGGACAACTGGGCAATTGCGGAGACCCTTGAAATTCTTGCAAAAGAAAAAAATTCGACTGTTCATCAAATGACAATTAAGAAATCGCAGCTATAGGACAATGTCCCTGTCATATTGATTGCAAACGGTACAATCCTTGAGTTTCCATGGCCAAACGAAGTTGCAAAAACAATTGATGTTTCTATGACTGAACTCAGTCCCACAGTTTGTTTGATGAATCCACCATAAAAGCTAGAAGCATAAATCCTGAGTTGCGTCACTTTTTACTGATCTAACTATTTGAGAAAGGTCAACTAGGTTTTTGAATCGCCAACCCTTGGACTGTTGTTGGGAGCCTAATCTTGGCCCAACACCCTCCCCTTCCAAACAAACAGCCGGCAGGCCCCTTATTCACAGAACAGACGACCTACATTTTGCACACCAGTGGCAAAGGACGGGGGCCCCTGGGAGACAGGATCACAAGGATGAGCCGCTGGTAATGCCTCTCCATTGTTTCATTAAGATGACAGCAGGCCAACACAGTGTATGCTGAAGAAGATAAAGTAAGAGGAGATTATTTGTTGTTCAGTCATGGCATTCTGCATTTTTCCTTTGCCCTCGTGATCAAAGAAGTTCCCGTTATGTCGTGTCAGATCCAAATAAAAGTGAAGGTGGTTGATGTTTCCCTTTCTCCCCTTCCTGAAGATGCTCTCCACCTTCAAGGACTCGTAGTGAGATGTGTAGAGAAAACGTAATTCCAGCAAATGAACACTAGGCAGAGCCCATGTGCTTTCTTCTTGCTCAGTCGGGCAAACAGAGACATAAAAACACACCGTCTCACTGTCCGCAACCCAACCCACTCAAAGCTCCCTCATCAATGTCCCACCTATGATAAGAGTCAAGCATTTAAATATTAACCGGTATTAGTTTTCATGGACTCCTGATTTAAAATTCCCTTCCCTCAGGCACGGCACGCCAAGACTTCATGCTCAAACCACACAATTACACACACACACATACACGCCGTGTGATGTGAGTCGGTTCTCCGCAGCTGGAGAGGTGAAAGACTCGTTTGGGGGATACAAATGTGCTGATGGCGCGTCACGCCAGATGGAGTCAGCAGGGAGATCAGGAGAGAAAACTTTATAAGAACTCAGCCGACGTGAAAGCTGTGATGTGTGCGAAGAAAGAGAATAGAAGATGACAGGAGGAACAGGGATTGGTGGGAAAGACGGGAGCATGCAACACATGTCCTAATTCTCTGTTATATCATCAGTACAACGCCTAGCAGACAGTAGCAGAAAATGTTGCACTAAGGACTCCTTATGGGACCATCTGAGTCTGTATCACTGATTTGTGTTCTGTAAAATTTTGGTCTTCATCAATTTAATGAAACAGCCTTTCAGCTGATGCGCATTTCAAGGTACATGTGAGCTGTTCTTTTTTTCCCCACAGAATGCTGATTGTTCGTTATATAACTTAACCAGTTGATCGTTAATAATTGTTTTTGGCCATCCAAAAGCTTCTGGCAAAAAATTCTTGCTGGATATTTGATCACTTGTCTTGGCAGAAAAGGTATAGTTACAGTTAAACCGGATGGTTTCCTGGCACAGTTTGTACATTTCCAATAGGGTTTACATAGGGGTCTTTCCAGAAGCTTTATGTTGGCCTGATTAATTCATTCAGAACCTGTGTTTTGCACGTGTGTTTTGGATCTTTTTGTGCAAGGACACTCAAATGTATCCAAGTATAACATATATTTTTGGCGTAAGATGAAAGGTCAATTGATTAGGGTGTCCAAGAACAACTCTGGAACCATCAGAGGGACCATAAACTGGAAAATGCCAGAGCACCATGTCATCTTTTGCATCGAAGAGATTTTTACATAGTCACAGTCTATGAGGAAGCTGACTGAGAAAGAAGTTCCTGCTCCACAAACCTAACGGGCAAAATTCAAAATCTTTCTGGAGAAAAGTTTCTGGTCAGACAAGAAAGAGACGGAGTTGTTTATTTCTGATTTTATTTCTGATTTTCATGTCCCTTCCCCCATCCTTCAGCAGGATGTTTGCATGGTTGAGCCAAACGAGAGTCATTTTTATTTGTTTCTGAGAGAAAATGAGACAGACCTCTCTCAAAAATCAAAACAGTGTAAAAGCAGTATCAGCTTCAGAATGTCAGAAATTATTGATACCATCCTTACTAATTAATCAGTGGGGGAAAATAACCTTCGCTGGCAATCCCTCATTAATAACCGAGCAGCTTTTTGCATATTTCATTGTTCTAATGATCAATCGTTGGTGGTGAGATCCAGGTCTTTGAGGTTGAAAGGTATCTTTTCTGTCACCCTAATTTTGACAGATTCTGTGTTATATTCATGTTAGGACTTTGACTTATCCAATTCAAATAGGTAAATATTAATACCAAAGAAAGATGTAGGTGGAAAAAAACAGGATGCTAAATCTTGTCGAAGTATGAATAATTTTTGGTTTAACTATTGACCTATTGACATGACATGATGATCTCCAGAAGGCTGCTCAATCCTCCATGATGGACGTCAAAACAACCAACAAGCACGCTGAATCGTAGCCTAATGTCGCTTTCATTTTAGCATGTGATCGACTGCACAGGCTGTTTGTCTTCTTTCCTCTTTTAATTAGGACAGAAGACGACAACGGACAGCAGCTGACAGTCATGAGAACTGGCAGGCCTCTGTGTATTTGTGAATTCAGAATGAACATTTTTAAAAGGTAGAAATGTGAGAAAAACCCAATCAAATATTGTGTTATGGAGAAGCTACACGTCTAATCATTAGTAGCCATGGAGAAAATGCCCCACCGTAATGTAGACTAGCTTGTACAACAAAAAACAGTTAGCGTCTAGACTTTTCTCTGCTCTGGTGTACTTGAAAACAGCGTTTGTGAAATATTGGTATAAACCATGTGGAATGTAGGCGATCAAAATGATGAAGGAGGAGGTATGGGTCAGTTGCTAAGCTAGTTTCTTTCAACTTTTGCAAACACCGCTGTCGATGAGCCCCAACTAGGCTACCTCCATGGACAAATTAGCTCGACTTGAACAAATGGAAACCACAGCCATACTGGAACCTTCCACTCAGTTTTCTCATCCCTCATTTCTGACGTGGGTCGTGGCGCCTCGACGATGTAAAGTCAACGTAAATGTTGTAGGATATGAATCTAACATTTATGTCTCATCTGTGTGCATGAGGGCAAAATCCACACTACGTTTAAAACACACGCAACAAAGTTTGGACTTAATATAGCAGCTTTTGCTTCTATAACCCAGGAAGTGCTGTTGCCATGGTGGCGGTTCAAGTAATGTTTTCACGGAACAGAGATTCTTCATGCTCTTTACGCTTTGCCACCAAAGTGCTGTCTGATGCGTGTCTTCTCTAAATGCTCGTCCAACTCAACTGTGACCAACATTGAAATTTCAGTCAGGGGCTCCATGACTCTGAGAGATCCACAAAAATGTATCTCTTATGACTTTCCCATGGCAGCCGGCACGCAGGAAAATCTATGCAATTTGTCATTTGTCTACTGTGCGTTCTGCATGTCTATTCTCCATTATGTAAAAAGAAAAATCAAGTCAAAATGCTCATCTCTTTCCCTGCAACAAAAGAGAGAGAGAGAGCTATAAGCACTTCTGCATCCGGCAGGAATCACTGCAGTTCTCCTCTTATCTTGGTGAGCCAAAGAAATGAACGATCAGTCAGGAGCATTCAGAACTCAGCTGCTCGGGGGTAAGGGAGGGGTCGACTTGGACTGTAAGGAGGGGGGGGGAGACATGGCTTCTGTTTTAAGTCGTCTCACTGGTGTCTGTCAGCCTCCGTACAGATCTTTTAGAAGTCCCTGAAGCTTTTTTTCGCTTGAATAACAAGTTTTTTCCCCTCCGTTGCTCCAAAGGACACGGCGGAAGCTCTGAGCAAGAGAAGAAGGAATGGAAAACGGTTCCTATAAACCTTTTGTTAAATCCAGATTTTGGTTTATTTCAAAACACTTTCGCTTGTTGGTAACAGTTAAAATCATTATTATTATTTAACAATGTCTCAGTGTCAGGAACCAAACACGAGATCCAAATGGCTTTGGTGGCCTGAGGCACAGGAAAGTTGGTAGATTAAGTAAGCAGACCGACATGCACCATGAATATGCAACAGCTACAGGCATCCACAGTCGCATTTGAAAGCCAGGGAATATAAAAACTAGGTGACTTTTACGAGGAAACAGGCGAGTTGACGGGTAATAAAAGCACAACTGGTGAAACAACACAAAGAATACATTTATCATTAAGACTTGGAACCTTAAAGAAAGGAGTATAAGTGCAGCTGTTCTTTGTGGATGTCACAGGTTTGTTAGCAGAACATTATTGGAGAAAACATCATGGAAGCAAGAGAAAAGGCAGAGAGAAAGCGGTGAAGAAGTTTAAGTTATAAAAGACAGAGCAAAGCAGGGCAGAGAGGAAACTGAAGTGGGAACATCTGTTGGTACGACAACTATTACATGTGCAGCCCATAAATCCATCAAAGAATGGTTGTATTGTTTACAAATACAACCTTCATCAAGATTCAATCAATGTAAGAGACGCATCCATAAACATGCAGTCGGAACTACAATGGAAAAGTTTAAGAATGTATTGTTATAGGAATTTAAAGATTAAAGACGTCTGAAGGCTCAGAGAGAAGGTGGTTGAATACTTTGGCACACTGCACTGTTCAGTTTTATTTTGTTGTTGTAAAAAATGTTTTGAATGATGTACAATTTTCTTTCTACTTCACAATTGCATACCACTTTGTGTTGGTATTTTACACCAAATTCCAATGAAATACATTTATGTTTGTGGTTGAAATGAGATAAAATATGGAAAAACGTCTAGAGGTATAAATACTTTTGCTAGCCACTGTAAGAAAATATACATATACAGTATATGCACAGGGTTTCTCAGTGTATTATAAGCCTGGCGGGTCACAAGGCTTTTCTTGTGCCCCCAACAGATTAGAATTGTTGATTTATCTTACCGGTAGTTTTTCTTTTATTATTGTCTTTTTTAAAGACTTTATAATTGGTGTTTAGATATTAATCTTCCAGTCTTCCAAAACTGCGTAACTGTCAAGTGATATTTTCAAATTTTCTGTCAACTTTAAACATTTTTTAAGGTCTCACTAAAACCCCAAGGCCCAGGCTTAGCAAGTTTTCTGGGGGAACCCTTTAATTCAGGCACAGTGTGTGTGTGTGGTGGGGCAGGGGGGCTTGAGCACCTGCTCCTTTTGCTCCTTGCCCACAAGTGCCCTTTTGGTAAAAAATGTTATTTATTTATTTATTTTTTGTATTATTATTTTTGTTAGGGGTATTTTTGTACAACATACATAATGAGCCCTCCGGTCACTTTGTTACCTTTGACCTTTTGCCCATGACGCAATTGCCTCTCGCGCAGTGAGGTAAGGCAGCTAACTGGAGCTCAACATAGCGAACGTTCCAGATTACAGAACAGTCTTTGGTGAATTAAAAAAAAAACGTTTTTGGTGAATGGGGTGGAGTAGACTTTTCTCATGGTGACATGCATTAATAAAATTTTTGCTTTTGCTTTCCTGAATGGACCGTCTTCATCTCCACTGCAAGTGCAGCAAACAGGCAGCTCTTTTTTTATAGATTACAGTCACTACAAGCATTGTGACCTTGTTTACATTTTAATAGTGTAATTCTGTAAAGGCAAAATATGTCTGGTGGTCCAGCTCTGATTTACATATCTTGCTAAATTGCAGGTTCAAATATTGCAATACTTTCCTATAACAAAATAGACCTGAAGAAAGAAATTACTAATAAAATATCTCACATATGCATAGTTGTATGCTCTATATAGAGATTTTCCTTAGCTTTGATTGTATATCTCACAAGTTTGTAATTTATCATTGTTTATTAAACTGAAAGCTGCAGTGGCTTTGTTAATATTCTGTCCTAGAATGCGGTTAGATGGGCCCTTTTATTTTATTTTGAGCACCTGCTCCTTTAGTGGTCTCTGCACGGCTCTGCTTTAATTCATTAGAATGTATACATTTGTTATGTTTGTCTAATATAAAAACAAAAAACTGGCCTAGTCAAGGTCCAGATCAAAAATCCACTCACGAAATCCATCTTGAAATTTTAAAATGCTGTTCACAAATCCTATCCACCCAATGTAGAAGTGTGTGGTTGTGGAAAAGATCCAGAACAATCTGCAGTGGAATCCTTCAGCGTGTTTCCAACCTGCTGCTGAAAAACTGAACCGAAATGAAATTAGGAACTAATTTTAGGTGTAAGGAGACTTATTGCAATGCAAGCCTCCTGTAATTCTTCCGTACAGCAATAAGTTGTGCGTTAGGAACCAAGAGTTCATTTCGGTGTACGAGATGAGAGGAGAGGAGATGAGAGCTCTGTAACTGTGACAACAAGCTGAAATTAAAGCACAAGAGAAGCAGTATAAGTCTTATCTAAACCATTAGAAGAGTCACATGTTCTCTGAAGGCATGAGGCTTCACTTCACCCTGTAATTTGCTGAAGGAACAATCGCTGCACTGTTGCCTTCAGAGCGCCGGGCTCGTCACACCTTCTCCTCCGCTGCCTCCCTTCCGGCTCGGACCGACATCTTCCGGAAGTGACCTCCTGCGGCGACGTCGCTCTCGTCCGCCTCCAAATGACGGCCTCCTCCTCCTCTTCCTCCTCCTCCTCCTCCTCCTCCTCCTCTTCCTCCTCCTCCTCCTCCTCCTCCTCTTCCTCCTCCTCCTCCTCCTATTTCTCTTCTTTCCCTCGTGGCGTCGCTTTGTAAATAACCAGCAGTCATGTGAAGCTAAAAGAAAAAAAAAACAGTCGTGTCACAAGGGGAGAGGACTTTAGAGTTTCGCTGCTTTTTAAGTGGCTTAAAAACAAGAAAGTAAGACGACAGAACAGAAAGAAAAAGGCCTTGTTTTTAGTCAGACACATAAACAAACCCTGACAGCGACGGGATTTATGGAAAACTGCCGATGAGGTCGCAACTCCAATTAAGCTTTTACACAATATCGCCTCCGCCGCCTGACCTCTGGCTACGCAGAGCGAAGGGTGGCGTTTAGGAGTTTGAGTTGCGTTTTTAAAAACATTTTTTTTATTTTTTTAATGGCGAACACACTAACATACTCCCACATAAGGCTCAGTCTGTTCGTCTCATATCTGCTGCGACGTTGTAAAGTTTAATCGGGTTTTACGGGCAAACGGAGGCGACTCGGTGAGAGGTTTGCGCTTCAATGTGAACGTTTTAAGGGGATTCACCTTTAAGGGTTTTGTAACCATATAATTATCACATTATAACCACACTTAATATGTCAACGTTTGCGCTATTAGCTACGTGGAACCGACAACAGACGGTTAATTGAAGTCAGCTGTCAAACCCAACTTTATTGCTCCTTTTTTTGGGGGGTGGGGGGGGGGTAGAGAGGGAAGGTGGTGAACGTCCATTAAAGTAATTGTTGCTCTAAGTTACAGGAAGGATGCTAGGAGGCTTGTAAAAGGTAGAAGGTTGAATTAATGCAATGTGGACATTTTTATTCAATCTGGAAGAGAACTACGGATTTGGAAAACATTTATTTTTCCATCAGCACAACGACATCTGAAGATGCACTGAAGTGGTTTGAAGGCAAAAGGGTGGATGTTCTAGTCAAAGCCCAGATTTCAGTTTGATAAAGAATTCGTGGAAGGACTTGAAACGGGCCGTGAACAGCTGATCCCCTTGCAACATGACACACAAAATGGACGTGTCCCGATGTGTCCATGCTGCAGCTGCAGCCAAAGGCGCATCAACTGAATATTGAGTTGAAGTCTGTATTTATGAAATAACTTATTTTTATCCATTTTCTTGCACCCTTGTCCCTTGGTGGGGTCAGGGGTTGCTGGTGCCTATCTCCAGCTGGTGTTCTGGGTGGGTTCGCCCTGGACAGGTCGCCAGTCTGTCGCAGGGCAGCACAGAGACACACAGGACAAACAACCATGCACACACACACTCACACCTAGGGCCAATTTAGACAGACCAATTAACCTGACAGTCATGTTTTTGGGCTGTGGGAGGAAACCGGAGTACCCAGAGAAAACCCACGCATGCACAGGGAGAACATGCAAACTCCATGCAGAAAGGCTGGGCCGGGAATTGAACCCAGAACCTTCTTGTTGCAAGGCAACAGCTCTACCAACTGCGCCACTGCGCCACTTGAATTTATTCAACTGCCATTATTTTTGTAGGAATCTGTTTTCACTCTGACTGCTTAGTTGTTTAAAAAAAAGAAATAAAAAAATATATTGATCTTGATGGAGTTGTGAAAGCAATAAAAAGAGTAAAACATCGAAGCGGATGAGTTAATTTTTATTGACACTCTAGAAATGTAGTCTTTCTAGAAAAAAAATGGGGGCAAATTGTATTTAAAAATGTCATGTCTTGCCGTCTGTTTACTAAAATATGAAAATATGGAAATGTTTTCAGAGTTCTGCAATGTGAAATTACAGATTGTGAGTAAAGAGATGAGCAGAGGAAGATGTAATGACATCAGTATGTTGTTGGACACTATTTTATAAAAGGCTTGATAACAGAAACTGGCTCTTACTGCTAAGGAACTGAACTGTATGATATGAATTCATTCAGTTTTAACATCATGAAGTGAACTTAGTTCAAGTTCTTTACAACCGTGAACTGGCACAAGAGACAGAAAGCTTCAAAGCTGCATTAGCATCATTAGCGTTATTAGCAGCTAACAGTTAGCAATAGCCAAATAAATATCATAAGTTCAGCTATGATACATCTTTTTGTCAAGGATTTCTAAGTGGACAATGCAAGAACTGCTTCCTTTCTTACTTTAAAGGAATTATTACTTTGAAAAAATGCGGGGATTCGGGTGTAACAACAGCTAACACTTAGCCTAACGTTATGTGCAAAACATCAGCATGTTTCAAAAAATAAGGACAGTTTCTAGTTTTTATTATCATTATTGCAAATGCAACGATATTGAGCCAAAATGTAAAAATATATATCAGCAAATTTGTTATTAAACTTTATAAATCAAGGGAAGGGGATTATCAGTATGTTCAAAACATTTTTCTGTACTGAATCTGAAATATGAAATATGCACTCCAGAATTAAAGGTTTGATAATATCAGCATGTGTTTGGTTTGAAGGTTCTTTTCATTTCAGAAATGAAAAGAACCCTTTGGTAATATACCAATTTATTCACAATAAATTGTATTGAAAGCTGCAGTTATAAAATATTTTTACTCTCTCCTGCTAATTTATATCTATTTAAATCAGGGTTGGAGCTTGTACTGCATGACTTTTATTTTACTTTATCTTATTTGTAGAGTCACACTGTTAAAGAAAAAGAAGTACAATACTGTCATCTTTTATTGTTATAGTAGTTTGCATCAATTACGAAACTCCCAGCAGTTTTCATGACTTGCAACCAGAAGCTCAACTCATGTGTGACTTTATTTTCCACTCCAAAGCGCCGGGTGGGTTCGAGCGAACCAATTTATTTCTGTGGATTCTTTCCGCAATTGTCCACATTTTTCCAAACCGTTTCAATGAAAAGCCCCACAAATTTAAAGCAAAACACCTGCTGTCTCAGGCAAACTCTGCACACCAAACTGGATGCCCCTGATGACCGACTGTGCCAAATGTGTGAGAAACTGAGAGCCGGGGATTCCTCGGAGCTGCTCCACACCATGTGAAGGCCATTATGCGTTAAGTTTCTCTGCAAGGAGGATAATTAGTGTAATAACTTCTTTTTAAACGGTTTAGTTCCTGTGAAGGTTTCACTAAAGGACAAGAGACCAAGATGGAGACTGAGGGAGGAATTTAATTAGCAAAAAATTACATTTTCGCACAGCGATTTTTCTAAGCTGCAACTCCCCCCTTCACAGGCCTTAAGGTCTGGAAAACAACTCGACAGCGGGACAAGAATCACTGCTGCTCTTCCTCAGCTGGATCAGAATACTTTGTTATCTCCAGAATGACATTGGCAGTGGTCTCTTGACCTCAGTCAAGGTGCATATTTGTCATAAACCAGCTGATAAAAATGCTGGAGGGCCTCGTGTTTGTGTTATGACTGTCAGGGTCTTGCAACAAGTGAGTCCAGCAGCTTTTCGCCAGGGAGGAAAAGGAGAAACAGAGAATAAAATATCCTTAGAGGAGACTGAGAATAGGTTATGTATACACACACACACACACACACACACACACACACACACACACACACACACACACACACACACACACACACACACACTCAGGTGCAGGTGGATTCACTAAGCGATCAAAGGAAGACAGAGTAGCTTGACCGTAAAATTACGCAAATTGGAGTTCAGAAAATAAATTCACTAAGTGGAAACGTGTCAATTTTGAAAACATTCACATTTTTCAATAAGCGGTTTGTTGCTTCATTAGGTTGGTTGTTCGGCTGTGTCAAAATAAGTGCACTTCGCAATGGAGACACTTTTTTCTTGCATCACACGAGTCACATAATCAACAGCCAGATGTTACTTCTGGCAGAAATGATGATGAAGAAGATGACAGGAAGTGGTTGGAGGATGATGGCGCAGCTTGATTTTTAATGACTCAGCGCGTCAACAAACTTTCTCATCTATGATTTTAATTGCGCTCATTATTTAATTGAATGGAATTGCAAAACTGTGGTTTTTCGACAAAGCTTTGCTCACATTTATATTGGGAACGCAGCTTCGACTCGGGTGTGTAGGAGAAGGGATGCATTCAAAAGTGGCAAGATTGTTGTTCTTAAGGACCAGACGTGGGCTCTGCTGGTCCAGGAGGATACGTCCAGATTTGAGGTTGTACCAGAGAAACAATGGATTCTATGTAAATAAAGGTTGATAACAGTTTGCATGGGCCTCGTGTTTGCATGTTTTCCTGCCTGACGGCATACTCATGCTCAGCAGTCGTAGATGTACAAAAGTACTACTCAGTGGTTTCCGCCTCAGCTCCCCATCATCGATGAGTAGCGACCACAACCCAGTAACAGAGAAATACTGTTCCATGATTGTTGAACTTCATGTGCTCTTCATGGTGAAATCTTTATTTGCGGTTCTTTTTGAGACATCAGCAGCTATCCTCGCCATGCACTCTGCTGTTCCCACCTTCACCTTCAGACAGCAGAGAAACTCATAGGACTACGTTGTGCTGATGTCAATTGGGGGCATGAAGAAAGGGGGAAAAGACAACGAGGAAGATGGCTTGAGGGGGCTCAAACAAAGCAACACGCACACACCTCATGCAGGGGAAAAGGCACAATGACACAGACAAGCAACCCAGGATTGCTGGAGGGTCGCAGTTTAGTCGTTTCATCTCAGTCCCTTGTTGAAGATATTAGTTTCAAAAGCCCACAGCCTCTGTATCTGTCACCAGGAAGGAGGAGGAATCAACCCCTGGAGAAGGTTTGAGGGAATAAAGACATAGGGTAGAGAAAAGACAGGAAGACACTATGGAAAGATAACATGTGGCAAGCAAAAGGAGGATGAGGAGATGCACTAAGAAAGAAAGCATAGCGCCCAGTGGCAACCAGTATGGAGTTAGATTTGTTTCACAATTATTCAATCAAAAGAAAATCATGTCAAACAAAAAAAGTAGTAGTCAATCAAAAAAAAAGTAGTCAAACAAAAAAATTCCTAAAAACTTTTTAATCATAAAATTACATTTTTAAGAAACAATTTTTAAAAAAGTTTTTAAAATTTAATTTAATTAATAAATCTCTTTAAAATGTTTTTGTTTCGTAAAAAATTAATTTTATGATTAAAAAGTTTTTAAGATTTTTTTGTCTGAATTTATTTATTTTTTGATTGAATAATTGTGAAACAAATTTAACTCCATACAAATCTAACTCCATAAACCAGCCTCTGTCGGCCATGTGTCCATATGTGTATGATTGCATGTATAGGCACTTGATGCCACTTGATTGATATTAATTTGATACAAAACCCACTTGATATAATTGGGTAATTACCCACTCGTATCATCAGTGTGGATAATTACCCCTCTCATCAGTGTAAGCCACCTTTGTCACAAGGTCTTTGGCTTTTGTTTGGGGGGGTTGATGTTACACACCAAAACATGTTGATCTCTAGTAAACAGGATCTCTGACCACTGGACGGATGGTGTTTAATTTAATCTACAGCTGTTTGAACAAGTGAATGTGACAATGACTTCTCAAAGATGAAGCTGACATGTTACAACTCTTTGAGGTGCTTTCTTCTGGTAATACTGCGTTTTTATTCTGTGAATATTGACTTTATTTTTATTAATATAAGTTATCCTTGTAATTTGAACAAAAAATATATAAATATATATATAAATATATATATATGTGAGTCCATCCATGATACGCTACCATAAAGAATTGAATATTTCATAAGGATCCTAATTTCTTTACATGACTGCACAACACATTCTCACTCCCAACTTGAAACATATTGACGCTTGGTCAGGTACCCTCCGCGTCACATATTGACGCCGAGGGTACCCCCTTGGCGTCAATATGTGACGCGAAGGGGCGAACAATATGGCGTCTAT
>CAEGAF010129715.1:0-15387 GCA_903067075.1 Micropoecilia bifurca
CAAGCTTTGATCCAAGCAAGACTTTCCGTTTCAGATTTTGGAAATCTGTGAATTTTAGTTCCACAAACATGATCAGGATACCTGACATCACCTGTAAAGATTCCCCACTGACGGTGGAGAACCATTGTATAGAGTCCTGACGCAAAAACTTTCTGTCGGTCTGCTAGTCCACAATGTACATTAGCATCAGTTTACTACAGTAGCTTGTGTTTGTGAGACGGTAACCAACTGAGAGCTGCGCTGTGACGTAAAATGGGCATTAGCCAATGAAATGCTGTGGTAAGGTCAATTTCTTCATCAGAGATAGGCAGCGCTGGAAGCTCTTGAAATGCTAACGGAGCTAATGGGACCAACACCGACTCTGTTACCAGACTTGACACCGAGCTACAGAACCACTTACCGGATCACACAGTCGGACCAGAGGTAGGTGTCACTCACTGTTGCATTCATGAAGCTAAAGTTTACATCCCCATCATTTCCGGTTCAAACTGAAAACAGTTACTCACCTCTGTTTTAGCTGGATGAAGCTAGCGAAATCGGAGCAAGCATGTGCCATTTACCCATAATGCATTGCAACGTAAACAACATGGCAACATCTGTATGACAAAATTAAAACTAATAAAAAATAAGCAGCATTCAGTATTATTACTATATTCCTGTGAACGAATAGAATCGGACCAGTTTGTCCTGTAAAGTACCTTAAGAAAACATGTATTGTAAACCAGGCCGTGTTTATGTAACGTCATGGCTACAAGGTTTTCTGTTTGAACAGCTTGCTGCAGCGCAGCGCCTCAGTCCATCACAGGTCAGTGTTTTTGAGGGCAGCAGGTTTACTTTGGCCCCTGCAGTGGAACCGGTAAGCAGTTTGCTTTTCTCTGTAAGCTCCACTGACAGCTGCTGTAGCTCTTCACAGCCGAGATGGGAGGAGCTGCCACTTCTGAGCTGTTGTTCATCATCGCTGCTCTACATCTTAGGTTTTTGATGCCACAGAATTTTGTGTAGTTGTAATTCATTAAAGATTAACTAACCTCCTGATTAACTTGTTTTTTCAATGATGAACTGTATAAGTTAGTTGGCAAGATTTCTATCTTTGTGTTTTTGTAGAAGCTGTAGCATTTTTGTGTAAAAAAGTTAAAAGTAATATTTGGCGCAAAACCAAACACTCAGTGCTGCCCTCTTCGGGCTAAAGGGTGGTACTGCATTTATGGAGGGCAAGTTAAAGAATCATCCAGCGAATTTTCCAAATGTAAACAATGGACTAAGCTCCGCCCAGAAACGCGCCTCTAAAGTCCCACTGACTACATGTCTCACATTAACAGCTTAACTCCTACGTCTCAACATGGCGTCTTTCGTTTTGAACCATTGTTTTTGAGTCCTGACGCAAAAACTTTCTGTCAGTCTGCTAGTCCACAATGTATATTAGCTTGGGTTTGTGAGACGGTGACCCACTGATAGCTGCGCTGTGACGTAAAATGGGCTTTAGCCAATGAAACGCGGCCGCTGTGGTATGAAACCCTGGTGACGAGTCAGACGTGGGTGAGTGTTGATTGGCAGCGTTGCTGCAGAGCAACTGGAGTTTTCACATTTCGCCTTAAAAGTCTATAGGAACAAAAACGTTGTTAGATTTGACTACAACTCCAAGTTAACCGCCTCTCCTGTTTATTGGCCCCGCCCCTCGATGTTTATTGGCCCCGCCCACTTTTCTTTGCTCACTGTCAGGGGGCGGAGTTATGTTTCGCAGGCGGTTTAGTTACAATTTAACGGTCATTATGCAAAATGGACTTTGCTTTAGCTTTGCATTATGTTATAATGTTATTCAGAAACATCATTGCTGTGATGTGGTGCTAAAGGTGGAGCGTTAGAAAGAGATAAAAACATACAAATCAAATAAAAACAGTAAACAAGTGTATTTGCCCTCAGACGTTAAGTGAAGACGAAGCAGAGTTATAAACCCACCAACAGCCTCCAGTCGTCCTGTTTCCTCTTTGACAATCGTTTTCCATCAAAGTAAGGAAAACAGGAACCAAACCACAAAGTCAATTTCCCAATTATGCTTCGTTTCCTGTTGAGCGAACCCCCGTTTACAGCGTCATAAATCATAGGAAATATCAGTCACCATAAATCGTACGTACGGATTTAAATCAGCTGTTTGCATAATCCACTGGCTGTGTCTCACATGGACTAATGTGTGGAAATCTGTGATAATTAAATCCAGGTCGTCTCGGCCCGGTTCGCCAGAACTCGGCTGCTCAGCTCCGCCAGCTGCAGCCTGACAGTAGCTCACATTAACTGGTTTCTACGGGATGTTTGTCTTCAGCGGGACTTTTCTGTGACATGTCATCGGCTCTTCGAACAGTTTGGAATAAAAAACCTGGATACAAACCTTTAACTTCTTGCTTTCTGTGAAAAGACAAAAACAAACGTCATATTTTGGAAAATATGAAACTAAGTTCTGAATAAAATGTATTTATTGACTGAATATTAACAGTGATTTGCTTAATATTGCAGGATGTTTAAATAAAAGTGCAATGAAGAAGCATCTGCTGCTGTTAATTAACCTGCGAAGGGTCAAAGGTCATCTCTAAACCACCTTTCTGCAGAAAAGATTATTTCCAAGAGGAAAACATCTCATCATCTGTCAACCTTCCCTGCAGATTCAGCAAGAAACCCAAATAAATGATCGATTAGCTGGTTAAAGGTCATGGCTTCTTTGGGATGCTGAAGAAGTTGCATCTGAATAAAACCTAAAGCTCCTAGAATATTGTCTGTAAGATTAAACAAGAGGGGAAATGTTTGGTCTCAGCAAATCAGCTCCAATAACTTTTACTGACTATAAACACAGAGGTGGAGGGATGGTGATGTGGGCTTGTTCTGCAGACAAGTGTGTCAACTTTACCAAGACAAAATTCACCTCACATGATCACAAACAGGATCCCAAGCAGCCAACGACTAGGCAACTAAAATAATAATAATAATTTTTATTAGGCAATAAAAATGATTTGAGAACAATTTGTTTTACTGTATTATTTAGTTAGCATCACACCAGCAACTAAACTTTATGTTTGCTGTATATTTTTGTGTTTCAGATAAAAACAAACTGCGTCTTATTTGTATCTTCTGCTGAATTAAGCTAAATTTGGAAGAACGTTTTCCTTCCCGGAACCAGAGAGAAGGAGCCGATTGTTGACCCGGTAACTCCACGAATCACAACAAATAAATGGGTTTCATCTAAAACCATAAACACAATCAGGAGAAACCGCTGCAGCTGCACCAAACACTTTTTATTACGTGTTAATGATGCAGAGCTGCAGCGAAGCATCCTGACCAGAATCGAGACGCTCGCAGGATCCAAACTCAACCAGAACTATTGAGTCTCCCAGTCCGGTTCTGTCGGCTCGGCTCCATGCTGAGGAACGAAGGGTCCGGCTGGAGCCTGGGCTTTGATTGGAGGAAACGCTGACATCACGGCGTCTCGTCTCGACCCGGACAGACGGACAGGTGAGCTCACTGCCGACGATCACGCGTTCAAACAAATAAAGCTTTGATTAAAGTGGACTAAACACGGCTGGTGTGAATGCAGCCTAAAGTCAGAGTGTGCAGAAAATATGTCTGGTTTGGTTTGAATGTATATGTGAAGGCCAACCGGACCGGAGACGCTCCAAAAGCAGGAAGTGGACTACAGAGCAGGGCATTCTGGGTAAATACAACCAGAGCTAACATGCTAGCATAGCGCTAGCTGGAGAAATGTCTCCAGGTCTTTAGCCAAAGACTAAAGAGAAAACCCTCCATTGTTAAAATCTCCATCTTGTTTCCATCTGGTGAAGCAGGAAGTTGCTCTCAGAGGTTTTAGTGTCGTTTCCTTCAGTGGTCCTTGGTGCAGCGCCGCCACAGGCCAGGAGGGGAACAGCTGGTTTGACTCAGAGCAGCTGGAGGTGGAGCAGATGATGGAGTTTTAGTTCTGCAATCAGACTATCTGATGGAAAAACAACCTTAGACACGTCACTAAACTTTAAATATTTCACAACATGTTAAAACAGGAAGCAGCCTTTCTTTGAAGCCAGGTTCAGTAGGTGTTGGTTTATCTGCAGTCATCATTTACTGTTTTTGGTTGCGGATTTGGAGGAAAACAGAGATGAAGCAGGCCTGGGCTCCTGGTAAAACAAATCAAACTCAAAAGTTCAGTATTGATACATAAATTTAAAAAAAATTAACTATCTATTTAAATAATTACAACATAAACCCACCAACAACAAGTGAAAAGCCGTCATCATTTTCCAGTTTGTTCTTTAATCATCAAGCATCACAGGCAGGAAACAGAAATCTGTCATTTTTAATCAGATTTTATTCATTTAGGTTTTACAGTGCTGGTTTATTTTTCACTGTTGGCCTTTTTAAGGATGTTAATTATGCAGATTAACCAGAAACTGTAGGAACTTGTTCAACCCCAGTGAAACATGGGTGTCATAAATAAAAAAGGCATTCTTGAGTTTGACTGGACTTCTGGCATCTGAAATTCTCAGATTCCTCCAATAGTTCAGTCTGTGGATCATTCCTGATGGGGAGGCGGTCAGAGGTTCGCACTGATAGCAGAAGCTCAGTCACTGTGGAATTTTTTATTGAAGACTAGTCTAAACAACTTTCCCACATTTGGAGCAGGTCAGATTAACACTTCATCACCGGTTGGTATTTATACATCAGGGATTCTTCACATGCTTTACAGAAAAAAGGACATTTTGGTTAAGGAATACAAATGACTCCATCAGATAAGTGGTGGAAAAAAGGGGGCGGTTCTGAGTATAATTCACTTAATGTTCCTGCAGAACGTTTTCCACCAATCAGGATGCAGATACGGATCTGAGGAGAGTCTTTCTGTTTTTGTTTTGGTCCGTCTCTCAGACACATCCTGACAACGTCAACAGTTTAAGTGAGTCTGTCTTTAACAGCACAATCAGTTTATCTTCCGTGTTTAGTCTTTGCAGCCTTTGGTATGCAGTGTGAAAACCCAGTGGAGTGGGAGGAGCCATGATGTGGCACAGCAGTATGGAAGGCCCTTCATAAACTTGCTCAGTCTAAAATTAACAATAATAATAAGAGTAACAGTCACGTTTTTATTATGCTAGTCATTCAGTTATAAATGTCACACTTTCAAGCTCAATATTTAGTTCAAAATTACTGAGTTGACTTGCTAACTATTTAGCTTGCAAACCAAATATTTAGTTTGAAGCAAGCTAATTATTTTTGCTTTAGACTTCCTTAAAATTAAACATTTAGCTTTAAACCACCTTCAGACTAAGTATGGGGATAGCAAGTTAAATGTTAAGCTTGCTGACTAAATATTTAATTTGAAGTTAATATTTAGTTTAAACAAATATTTAGCTTGCTGACTAAATGTTTAGTTTGAAGTAATCTAAATATTTAGTTTAACTAGATTCAAAGTAAATATTTACTTTAATACTATTTTTAAACCAAATAATTAGTTTGTAAGCTAAATAAACTAAATATTCAGCTGTAGGCTAGATTAAAAGTAATTATTTAGTTTGGTTACTAACTAAATATGTAAATAGCAAACATAACATATAGCCTAAAGCTAAATATTTAGTTTGTACCTCAATATTTAGTTTAAAACTCAATATTCAGTTAGCAAGCAAAACAATTTAGATGCAAACTAAATATTTAGCTTGCCAATTAAATATTTAGTTTGAAACAAGCTAAATATTTTTGCTTTAGACTTCCTTAAAATTAAATATTTAGCTTTAATTTAGTCTGAAGGTAAGCTATCCCCATACCTTCAGACTAAGTATGGGGATAGCAGGTTAAATGTTTAGCTTGCTGACTAAATGTTTGGTTTGAAGTTAATATTTAGTTTAATTAGCTTCAAAGTAAATATTTACTTTAACGCTATTTTCAAACTAAATAATTAGTTTTTAAGCTAAATATTTAACCTACTAACTAAATATTTAGTTTGAAATAAAGTAAATATTCAGCTGCAGGCCAGATTAAAAGTGACTATTTAGTTAGGTTACTAACTAAATATGTAAACAGCAAACATAACATATAGCCTAAAGCTAAATATTTAGTTTGTACCTCAATATTTAGTTTAAACTAAATATTCAGTCAACAAGCAAAACAATTTAAATGCAAACTAAATATTTAGCTTGCCAATTAAATATTTAGTTTAAAACTGTGATATTTATGAATAACATGGTCAAAATATGACTGAAATCTTTATTCTCTAAATTATCCGAATCACTGCTGTTAGTTTTTGACAGTGTAACTTTACAAACGGGCCCCATGCAGCGGCGTGTCTGAACTGTCGGCTCTTCTGCTCCGTGATGGTTTTCTGTAGATGTCAGAGAAGTTGCAGCAGACAGTCCGCGTTCTGGACCTGCTACCTGCAGCCGCAGGTCTCCACCACCATCTCCTCGTACTGCTTGTACACGACGTTGTCGGCCGAGTCGCTGAACAGGATGCTGATGGAGCTGAGGCGCGTCGGGACGCAGCAGGTGGGCGGCGCCGCGTCCGGGTCCATGGAGTTGATGAGGGTCTGGATGATGGCGTGGTTGGTGGGCTCCAGGTGCGAGCGGATGGGGAAGTCGCAGGCGCCGTCGCAGTGATAGGCGTCGTACTCCAGCGGCGCGATGATCCAGTCGTCCCAGCCCATCTCCTTGAAGTTGACGTGGAGCCGCCGGCGGTGGCAGCGCGGCCGGGACTTGGCCGCCAGGTGCTGCGTCAGGACCTGAGACGGAGGCCGCAGCGGCTTCTTGGCGCCTCTGGGCGGCGGAGCTCGCCTCATCCGCCGCTGGTTGAACAGATACTCGTAAACGGTTTTGTTGTCGTGACCCGAACGAGCTTTGATCTCGTTGTAAAACAGATCCCGCTTCTTGCTCTTCCCAAACGCCAGCAGGAAGGCCTTCTCCTTGTTGGTCCTGCCGGGCCGAGCCAAGCCCAGAGTCCGCAGGTCTAGCGGACGGCCTCCTCGGTGGTCCAGGGCCTCCAGCTCTAAGCACAGCTGCTGGTTCTTCAGTCCCTTGAAGACTTGATGAATGTCAAACACTTCCCACTTGGTGCTGGATCCGCCCAGGAGATCCTCCGCCGTCCTGGACTGGAGCAGAGCCGCTTTCTGCCGGCCGGAGGCGCAGCTGTACAGCTTGAACCAGGGCGCCGAGGCTCCGGGCGCCGCCGCCACGGACAGCGGCTTCCTCAGGACGCGGAGCTCGGCCCCCAGGAGCCCGTCCGGCTCCAGAGAGCTGATGTTGAACTGGTACCTCTGACGACGCAACATGGGCCCTCGATCATCTGCCAGAGACCAAACAGAGGTAAAAGGTTAGACTGGCCGTTTCCCACACTGCAGATTTGTTTTACTTTAATAAACAGCCTCTGTTTGAAGAAACTCATACAACTGGACATATTTCAATTTATTACGTTTTTCATACAACTGCATAGTAAAACTGCCAGTGTTGAATTAACACCCAAAAGTGTCTTTATGTGTCCAAGTCAGCTGGTGTTAAATTCAACACTACAGAGTGTCAAATTAACATTACAACGGTGATGGTGTTAAAATATATTAAAAGTAACACCAGTGTAGTGTTGATCACAAAATATAATGTGGTGTTAAAAAAGTAAATAATTGACCCACAAGGTGTCAATATCAATCAAATCCAGTGGAAAATATTCAAACAATACACAGAAATGGAAAGTTTAACTTTCTTAAACCCATTTCAGTATATAGACCAAAGTTAATTTAACAAAATATGGGTGTCAAACATTTAACACTTTCAAAAGTGTTACTTTAACACCAGCTGACACATATAGACACTTTTGGGTGTTAATTCAACGCTGACATTTTTACTGTGTGTTTCCACTTTGTGCATTAATTTGAAAACTGCTCTGCATGATGATGCCCTAAATTTCTAAATTTTTGGCAATGTGACGAACAATAATGTCAAAAAAGGAAAATTAATATTTCTATCACCTGTAAATGAATAACAGAAAATCAAAAACTGATATGAAGTCGACAGTCACTCTGTTGTTCAGCTTAACTGAAAACAAAGTTAAACTGAACAGTTCAGTTTAACTGAACAGTTGTTCAGTTTACACATTTGTTTACACAGATTGTTTACAGTTGTTTCAGTTTTGATAAGTGATGTTTAATGTTTAATCAAGTTAATTACTTGGTCTCCAATTAATCACATTTTAATCGCCACAATAAGCAACATTTTCAATTCAAAAACAATTTTTGTTGCTACATTTCTGAATAAATAGACGTGGAACTTCTTTAGAAATCTGGACGCCATTAGCAACATGTTTAGCATCCAGATGCTATTTTAGGCTTGAATAGCTGTGCTAATAAGCTAACTCCTCTTTAGCACAACTTGACTAATAGTCTTTTCTAGCATCCAATCAGATCAAAGGCCAAGAGAAGAAACATTGTCATTCATCGCTGTTGTTAACATAATTCCCTTGTGCGTCAGAGTTACTGGCGTACCAGAAACATGTGATTATAAAGGTTCCATTCATTACTTTTGTATGTAAAAAAGATTTTCTAAAGTTTTTTTTAACTTGTTGAAACCTATGTAATTAAGTAATCAACATTAACAGATGAAAGTCCTGGTCCTATAAGACGTCAAAATAGAAACATTTCTTTAGAATCATGTATTCATGTACAACATTGACAGTCCTTTGTAAAATACTGCAATATTGAAAGGAAGCAGCAGAAAATCTATTTCTCAATGGTTATTTTGTCACATTTCTGTGCTCAGATTTTCCACTTCTGTTGCATCTGCTTCACAAAACAAACAGCAGGACTATTTAGTCACTGCAAACAAATGTTTTTGTATCACAGGAATCTCAGAAGTGGCATAGAGGAATGAAAATGGTTCTTCACTGCGTCAGATCATAAAACCTGAACAGTTTCCCATTGTGTCGGAGAGCAATACGGTTAAGGATCACATTTAATGTAAAAACTGATTGGGAAAAGAACGTGAGGTTTTTTATTCCTCTCAGATTTTACACTTCATGCTAAATAATCCAGAGATAATTTCACTGAAAAACTCAAATGTTTCATTAATGGTCTTTTTTTTTACATACACACAACCTATAACTGATATGATTGACCAACATGCGGGAAGTAATCAAGGCAACACCCCATGTTTTAATGATAGGAAATCATTATAAAATGATATAAATCTAAAACAAGTCAAATTTACATCATTTCCACCCTTTAAATTATGAACATTGTAAAATTACTTAATATTTTTTTGAATTACTCTCAAAAGTGTGTTTCTGATTACCATTAAAATATTTATTTAGCACTTCCAAGTTGAGAAAAATATATTCTAGAATGATGATCAGGGATCCCCAACTCTGTGCATAGAGGTTTGCACTACAAAAACACAAAATCTGAAGGATTTTTTTTGTCTAGTATCTATTGCAAATATCTTAGTACACTTGAAATAAGTCAAAACCAACTTACAAGTAACATTTCAGCAGGAAATATGAGCTTGAATTAAATAACTCCTTAATATTGTTGGAAAAAATACTAACTCCATTGGCAGATTATTTTACATATAACATGGCAAAATGTCTTGTAATAAGTGAAATAATCAAGTACTGATTGATCAATAAGGAAATACTTAAAACAGGTTTCTATATCTAGCTGAAAAATTACTTGTAAGTTAGTTGTGTCTTATTTCAAGTGTTTTGAAGTAATTGCACTAGAAATTAGACTAAAACGTCTTGTGTTTTTGCAGTGTAGTGTCCTGCAACTTGCAGATGTGTCACCTCCTCTGTGCTCAGTCCTGCTCCTGACGTGGTTATGAGACTCAGATATATTGAAGCAGAAAAACATCTAAAAGTTTCAGGACTCTGTCCCTCCAGGCCTGGTCAGGACACCTGCTATAGATATTTTTCCTTTTTGTGCCAGTAAAGTCTAATGAGTTAGTTTTTCACATAAAGTTGTAGAAACATGGAGAGAACTATGAGAGGTTTTGTGTTCTTTCAATGGTAGAAACCAGCAAAGGTCATCCAAATGAAACCCAGCATAGAGATAATCGAAAACACATCCAAACATGCGTGTTTGCAATTGTATCATTTTGAGGACCTTGGCTCATTTGAGTCTTTCTGAGGACTGTCACACTAAACTGAACCCCAAACCAAACCCTGAACCAAGCCTGAGCCTTCAGACTGCAACAATGTGATGTCCTTTCACTTCCAAAGATGTCCTGAAACTCATCACAGTCCTCAAAGGAACCTATGGTTCCTCACACGGTTTATTCCTTCTCACGACACCCATCCTCCCATCCAGAGCGGTAAAAAGTACATTAGAACCAGACAGGGAAACCACATCTGACCACAAACAGGCCTGCTATTACAGACCTGCAGCTATTCCCCACTGACAGCAAACCAGCATCTGCTACGGAGGAAACAAACCATCAACGGCAAACACACACACAGAAAGAGAAAGAAATGTTGGCACTTTTCTCAGACGGCCTGACTAAAGCTGAGAGGAATTTGATTTCACAAAGTCTCACATACTTTTAAAGCAAAAAGGTTGAAAATGTTTGCAAGCTGCGAAAATGTTTACAAGCTGCCGAGCTCTCAGGTGTGGCCTTTATCACCTCAGACTTTACATCCTTTAATGTACGGAAGAAAATCCAAACTGTTTCAGGCACTGAGCCCACATGGAAAAGGTTTTCATGGAGATAATTTGAGCTTTCTAAATAACGGTCTTGGCCTCGGATTTCACCTGTCAGCGGCTGCAGGCGAGCGGACGGTGTGTGGGCCGCCTGGCTGATCAGAGCCGCAGGGAACCGTCACAGAGCTGGTTACACAAAACTTTAGTCTGAATAGCTGATGCTACGCAAAGAGGACTGATGGGTTTTCTAAATATTGGTTTTTCTTCTGACAGTGGGTAGATTTAATGTGAATCCTGCTGCTTTCCAGGACGGCTTTGGTTTATTTTAATGATGAATTTAAATGAGGCAAGAAAGGAAAACTACAGCAAATTGTAATAAAATGTTGGGTGGTACTGGCTGCATAGCTTCCAATGCATCACAGTGATGTTGCTGGTTGTTTTGTTTCCTTGTAATTTTATACTTCTGCACCTTTTGTATTTGGTGGTAAAAATGCGAGACAGTCGTATCTTATTAGCCGAATATTCTGGATGAGAAGGTGTTCAGAACCGTCTCCAGGCTGCAGCATCAGGCTCATTGCTGTGTGAGTTACAGTCTAAGTGGTTAAATCCAGACAGGTTGAGGTTGGGATTCTGATTTATTTGGACTTACACAATTAATAGATGAGACCCTCAGAACGGTTTGCTCTGAAACGCTTTCGCTGTGGCTCTTTATGGATCCAAGAGAGCATTTCAAAGTCACCCAGGGGGTAAAATAACAACAATAAAACAGCAGAGAGAAAAAGGAAGAAAGAAAATAAATAATAAAGATTTAAAGCAGTAACACACAAAGGAGGAATGAAAAGTGAAATGAAGGAAGACCATAAAAAGGGAAGGGAAGCTGCAAGGTCATCAGCCTCTTCTGTAAATATGTAGTCGAGGTCGACGGCGTCCTGCTGAGACTCGCTGAACAAATACAGGCTAAATTACAAGTGCATTAAGTGCTGGAAACATAAACCTCCCAGCAGCAGCAGAAATATTAAACTTTGGTCATTTAAACATTGTTTCAAACAGTTTTACACGGTAAGAACAACACGACACCAAAGGGGCCTGGAGGAGCGTTTATCTACCCTCCTGGAGGCGGAGATCACTGAGAGCCAACCAGATGTTGGAGACGCACAGCTGCAGCTCACAGACGGGGGAAAGTCTGCAGTACGTCCACAACTGGATCAAAAACACACACACACACACACACACACACACACACACACACACACACACACACACACACACACACACCTACATCCATGTTCCCAGGTTTGCTCCGTTTAAGCTCTGGAAAGTCTGGTGTCCAACTCTGCAATCAGAGTAACATTAAATACATTCTGAGGTTCTAACAAGAACCAACATTTGCAAAACGAATCCAGAATCAGAGCTTATATTTTCTAAATGCCTCCTGGTGCCTCATAACTAACCACAACTTTATCCTAGTAATTGAGACAATAACCAGAAGAATCTGTTAATCATTTCACTACTCGTATTTTCTGCATTTGACTATTGTCTTAAACATGATGCAAAAATCTGACAGAGTTGTTATCTGTCATTTTAACAGATTACAATTCACACATCTGACTACAAAGAGATAATCAATCAATAACAAAATTCCCACATTACCATCATCTCTGACCTGGACATTAATCTCAAAGCTTCTGGCTGCAGCTGGTCGATTTCCTGCTGCAGCGCAGGATCAGAAAACCATCAATCACAGAGTTTTCCCGACTTCTGATCACTTAAATTGGTTCCTGGTTATGATGTCACCAGGTGACTCTGAACTCAACCAATCACAGATCAGATGCTTAGAACAGATTAATGTGCCAAAACGTTGTGAACAGCTTAACAGAAACAAAAGTGAAGTTATCTTTGAACCTAAAGTGGAGCGATTCAGTTCTTCCAGCTGAAAACTGGAGGTCAGGACCAACTCTGACCTGAACCTTCAGAGCCACATAAAGACAATTACAAAGCCTGTCAGCTGAAGAACATTAAAAGATTAATGCCTCAGCATCAGACTAACCCATCCATGCATTTATCTGTAATCGATCTATAATTGATCGTAAGGTGCAAAACACTTTGAACCTCATTCTTATTTAAATGTTTTGTACAAATAAACTTGACTTTGCTTGACTTTCTGCCGTCAAGCTGACATCTGTGACTCAGTTTCTTCATTCTCCCAATATTCCATCTGTTCATAGATAATCCTTCTTTCCCTTCACTCCTCAGGCCTCATCATTCACTTCGTTCACAGAAACATGTTGGTAAAGGACCAGTTGAAGTTGTAATACAGTCCATCAGCACAAAAGGCCACAACACACCTGGGTTTTATAACTGTGATCTCATAAAAACCTCTGAGTCACCTGATCGTCGTGCTGCTGGGCCCTGAAATCAGTGGCTGTTTTCAGCAGACATGAACTCAGATATTTGATATTTTGCTTCAACTTGTCTGGTTTCTGGAGTCACAAGTGATATGAACACTTTTAAGGAGGAATTACATTTGGCCAGTTCTTCACTAAATAATTTCAAAACTGTAAATGGATAAAAACTGCTGGATGGAAATAGAAACATGGTCCATGTCTGCAGACAGGTGGCGCTGTCTCTGGAGACGGTTTGTAAAAACAAAGCAGAGAATGTAAGGAGGGAAAGACACGTTTCATGCCTCTGTTTGTCATTCTGCCCTGCAGAGCTGCAGAGAATCATGAGGAACCTTGTCTCTCTTGCTCTCACACACCCAGCGCCGCCCCCTGCTGGTGACCTGCAGATTGCAGGTTGACCCCTCTCACTCCACACCCTCCACCTTCCTCCTCTTCCTCCTCTTCCTCCACAGCTCTGTCTCTGTCTGATGTTAGACCTGATCAGATGCTTGGCTCTGAAGCTCCAGACATGATTCAGACAACAAACATCTAATGTTTTATTGGATTGAAACAAAACTTCCTAATCCAGGAGTGAAAAACATTTCAAATCAGGAGCCAAAACTGTGAAGTTCAAAATAGTCCTGGGCCCAAAAACTGCATCTGTCTTGTTATGAAAAATGCAGAAACAAATTTATTGAAGAAGCAAAATAAATGCAAAAAACGCTAATTAAATTATTACATTTTATAGATTAATATTTATACAGAAATTTTCTGCAAATTATTATAGATTCATTATAGGCCACAGATTGTTGTTTAAAAATTCTGTCATAAATTCTTTTAATTCTACGTTTCAGTGAAGCTTTTTGGATGTTTGTGGTGCTGAAAGCAGAAAATGTCTTTATTGATCATTTGTGGTGTTGCTTAATTTTTTTAAAAAAAATATTATTTTACATCTTTTTTTGATCGCTGAAATTCTCTTTAGTTTTCATCTCCAGCTTCAGACTGGTGAAAAATTAATCTGTTCTATTTTTGAAACATTCCGAAGGTCCCAAATGGGCCCCGAGCCGCACTTTGGGCATCCCTCACCTAATCACTTTAAGCACGTTTATATCTCCTTATTTCCAAGTTGTTTCACATTGACTCGGTTGAAGCGGATCTAGTGGAGACTCACCGTTTCCTCTGTCCACGAAGCTGGTGATGGTGTTGGCCGCGGCGGCCTGGTGCCGCGCGCTGCTGTTCAGGTCGCCGCTGCTCAGGGTCCAGTACAGGGACAGCATGTAGTCATGCGGCGTCACCAGCGGCCGCTTGTCGCCCAGTTTCTGCCTCCTGGCGGCGGCTGCGCGCTGCGCCACCGGAGGGAAGCCGCCGCCGCCGCCGCCGCCGCCGCGGCCACGCGCCGCCGCCGCCGCGGCGCTCGCCCTGGCCGCGACCTTTCCCGCAGGTTTCCCCGGTGAAGCTCCAACTCCGACGCCTCCTCCGCCATGCGCGGGGACGTGCGGTTTGACGCGTGCGTCCGCAGCGGGAGGCCAGGAGCGCGCAGCCTCTTTGCGCCCCAAGTCCAGCGCTGCGTTCGGCTCCAGCTGCTGATGGTGAGGATGCGGATGGTCCCGGTTCCCCCCCGCAGTCTGTTTGCCCCTCATCCGGCTCGTCTCGGCTGTGATCAGCGGGGCTCCTGCGTGGGGTTTCCAGCTCCCTGCCGCGGGGACCGGCTGCCTCCCTGCGGGGTGCGCGGGCCCACGGTGGGCTCCTCCTGCGCGCTCTGCGGGTCCTCGGCTGAGGGAGCCGCGGACAGGACGCAGGTAGAACAGAGTCCAGCAGCTGAGCAGCACAGAGAGACGCGTCACAACGTTCATCCTAAAGCCCTGATGCGCGCCGGAAGGCCGTCATGGTACGAAGTCACTTCAGGATGAGCGCAGCTGCAGAGCGCAGAGATGTGGAGGTTTTCATCCTCAGGTCAGACTCTGCGCGCTGCAGGGGAAACTGATCAGAAACAGAGAAAAACTCAAATCAAGCCGATCCTATAAAAGTCCTGCAGACTCTTTTCATCCCTCTGTGATGCCGAGGAAGCAGAAGGAGGCAGAAAGCAGTGGAAGTCCAGGCAGCGCCAGAAGAAGCTGCTCTGCTGGGTTTCTGGAAGAAACTTCTTTAAATCCCACTTTTTTTTTCTTCCATGAGAGGCGAGAATGGCGTAATGCCGCAGCCTCCGTTTTTTCTCTTTTCCTCCAAAAGTTTGAACAACGTCCAGTGAAAATATTTCACACACACACAACCTCACTCTGTCTCTCTCTCTCTCTCTCACACACACACACACACACACACACACACACACACACACACACACACACACACACACACACACACACACACACACAC
>CAEGAF010129722.1:0-21320 GCA_903067075.1 Micropoecilia bifurca
TTATAGGGTTAGGGTTAATTATAGGGTGAGGGTTAGTTATAGGGTTAGGGTTAATTATAGGGTGAGGGTTAGTTATAGGGTTAGGGTTAATTATAGGGTGAGGGTTAGTTATAGGGTTAGGGTTAGTTATAGGGTTAGGGTTAGGGTTAGGGGTGATTCTGTGTTTGTGACCGTTCACCACACACCGTACACCAAGTGGCTCCACGTTCGCTCATGTACCTGCTCTGAGAACCGATGAGTCACCTGATCTACAAACTCTTGCAGCTCTCCCTCTTCACCGTTTGAGTGGCAGCTCGGACTTTGCACCTCGATCCCATGGCTTTCCAAGATGGCGGCTTCTGGTTGAGACAAAACAGGACGGAGCAGAGATTGAGCAGTCGCAACCCGTTTCCACTGAAGGTTTTTGAACTGGTTCTGCTGCCTTCAAACCTGTTGAGAGCCGACGCCGTTTCCACCGGTTTGTGGGAGCGAGCATTGGGTTTTACACAACGCGGTAGGATGTCGGGTTCAATGGTTTTCATGGACTACAACAAGCAACATGGTGAATAAAAACCCAGAGGTAACTGAAGTCGACTTTCGATTGCAAGTTCCAATTCCATAAATCCCCTTCAAAAAGTTTGACAGACTTTGCTTGTAAAATAACGTAGTCCATATTTAGGAGTTTTTAAACTTGAGCAACTTTTAGACACTTGGTTTAGGAAAAACAAGATTGATCCAATTGTTGCTGTTTCCACAATATAAAGTAGAGTTTAGGTCTGCAGCCCGACCTGAAATGTGGATGTTTTGCCACAAACAAAAGTCAGTTTCAGTTTCTTGAAAAGTAGCTCATCTACAATAAAGTCCAGCTTTTTGCTAATTTAACAATCCTTAGACCTTTCAATTGATCATCAACACAGTGTTCACTCTTAACACACATCACAGAGAGATGTGCCCGAGTTGAACCACAGTTTGTGCTGAGGAGCCTCGTTATTTTCTGTGAAAACACGCGACAACAATTTGGAAACGCATTCGGGAACCTGAACGGTTGATGGAAAAGGTCTTGTGAATGCGTGTGTGTGTGTGTGTGTGTGTGTGTGTGTGTGTGTGTGTGTGTATGTGTGTGTGTGAACTGTTGGCTGGCTCTTGTCAGGTCAGCCGCTCTCACCTATATTTGCTCTTCTCTTCATCTCCTTCCGACGGTTGGCGAACCAGTTGTACACCTTCAACGCCGTCACTCGCTCAAACTCTGACAGTTTGCAGCCTGAAGCAGGAAAGCAATGAGTAACACACCGGATCTGTTCATACAGCACTGAAGTAGGATCAGTTGTGTTCAAAATTAACTTTTTATAATAATAAAGAAAGTCATTAAGTGTTGTAAAAAAAAGAAAAAAAAACAGCAGGTCTAATATTCGTTCCTCCAAGACTCTGCAGTCATCAAGTTGAGTTTTACTAATAATCTTAAAGCATGAAGAGACACCAGGGGAAGAAAGATAAAGAAAAAAAAAATCTGTATTTATGGAAAATACTACTAAAAAGTTGTTTTGTTATTTTAGGATGAAGTGCCATCTAGTGGTCGACTCGACACTGACCCTCTCCTGGCCAACACGTCCTTTTGTAGCTCCTGGGTTATGTAGAAATCAGGACATAATAAAATGATCGAGCCTTTTAGAGGCAAAACAAACAAAAAAAAATCCATCCAAACTAAATATTTCATCTCATTGTTTACATGACAAAAGGAAAGCCATAGGTTTCCTTTCGTCACACAGGTTTTTGGTTTTTCATAAATTATGGATCTGAGGTGTCAGCTGTGGATTCAAGCTAAAAAAATGACCTCACTACTCAGGTCGCATGTTTTTCATATTTCTCATTAGCCACTTGAATTTCAGGATCATGACTCACTGTCCAAGATGACGGTCAGCTAAAACAGTTCTTACCATAAAACGTTCCACATTTTCATGACTTTATGTCACATCCAAAGTGTTTGACTTTGGTTCTCTTATTCATGCAATTTTAAAGTAATAACATGTAGCAAAATCAGAATCTGAGGATGTTTGAGTCTCACACCAGCCGTCAACAGGAAGGAGATGATGTGTGACACAGACAGTTAACGTTAGTGTCTGCCATTTTTTAAAAATACGTTAATGGTTTTGTGTTAGGTTCAGATAATTTTTTTGTGTTTAGCGGTTTAGCGTCTGCTAATTTTTGTGTTTAAAAAAAGGGTAAGCTTCTGCTAATCTTTTTTGTGTTTAGCATTAGTCTCTGCAAAATTGTAAGTGTTTAGCAATTTAGCGTTAGCAGAGCACCGATTGGTATAAGACCAAACACACTCATCTAATTGGTGATTGTAGTGCAAAAATTATTTTTGTACAACAGCCATCTTTAACTAAAATGTCAAGAAAGCATAATTAAATATGATTTCTATGGTTCCAATTATGTATGATTTGTCACTAAAAGTCTTCATCCATGATAAATATCGGCATATCTAGTGCAAGAATACATTTGACCATGGTGGTCATCTTGAAGTTTTTTTCTGTGGCCAACAGAAAGAAAAAAAAGCCCTTGGGAACATCTGTACCAAGTTAGGTTCTTGTACCTGTATATGGAAGATTTTGCTGAAATATTATTATCTACTGCACTATAAACAATCTGGTAAAGACCAGATGAATTTTGTGTCGCAATAAGCAAGTTATCAAAATGATGTTTGGAAAAGTACCTGAATCCCTTTCAGAGATTAAAGCAATTACAGACCAAAGTTATGAGGAGGACATGCATCTTCTATCCAATAAGAGGAAGCCAAAGTCTCCGTAGATAAAAGGGAAGAAAATCTAATCAAAGCAATGTTTGCGTTTATTCTCAGTAGCTCAATAATATGGTTGGAGGTTTCTGGATCTCCCGGTCTGTCGGATAAAGACGGGAAAAAAATCTAAATGAGAAAATAATCTGGATGAAAAATGATGGCCTTCCAACCTGGTTTCTGGATGACAGAATTACAGGCGCTGGCGATCTCCTCCCGCTTCGCCTCATCTGGGTACTGATTCTCCAAGAAGAAGCTGTAAGAGAGATTCACAATACTTCACCATCGTTCTGCATTTTGCAGACACGACACCATTTCTGCCTGTTTGCGTTGCGTCACTTTTTCAGTCTACTTCCTCCACAGTGAGAACATAAGGACGGCTACTTCCTGGAAGCCAAGGCTTTTACAGCTGGATAACTTTGAAAACAAATCACGTTTCTGTTTTCATAAAAAGGCTGAACGGTAAAGCTCAAAGTGTTCCTCTCTCTGAAGTCGTTCTCCCTTTTCTGTCGCTGCATGGGCTAAATCATTATCTCACATTACAAAACACACAGGGATCAATTCCTCCACATCCTCCTTCACACACTCACACACACACACACACACACGCACACACACATCTTCACCTCTGCTGTGTCGTCCTTGGGTCTAAACCAGCTCGTAAGGAGCAGCACTGCAGCAGAGTTGCGTAATCTGGAGGCGCTGCTGAGCCTCGTCTGTGTTGCTCTTATTACTGAGAGCCCAGACTGCACTACACTTACAGCGACCGATGTAATAGAGAAATCAATTGAACACAGCGGGTGCTTTGCTCCTTTCTGTCAGCATCTGTGAGAGTGCCTGTATGTGTGTGTGTGTGTGTGTGTGTGTGTGTGTGTGTGTGTGTGTGTGTAAGTGTGTGCGGGGCGAAGCAGTGAATGGATGTGTAATGGGAAAGGGATGAAGGGAAGGAGCTGCTTTCCAGAGGGCAACAACATGCAGAAGTAAACAACGAGGGAACAATGTTTGACTTTGAGATGAAATGTATCATTATTAAATACCTCAAATATACTTTTGGTTTTAGAAATTTTAGTTTTACAATATAAAACTTAGAAACACAAATCTGGCTTAAAATAAGGTATATAAACTTTGTTCGACTTATTATCACAATTATTCATTTCAGGCAACTTATAATTTTGTGAGATGACAGTGATGTCAAAAACTGGCAAATTAGATTAAATTAAATTAAAAATGCAACAATTTGATTTTATTTGGTTTTTGTTTTACCTCCTCAACAAAAACATTTTTATTAAATCTGTATATCATTAAAGAACCAAAGCATAGAAAGGACTTCGGACCAGGGTTGGGCACCATGAACTTCAAATTTCATCGCAATATTTGTGTGGCACTACTATGGTAACAATAAAGATTATGATGATAAAAAAACAAACATTTTTTAGGTATGCTGTAAATGCATGAACAGAAATACTGTTCTACAAACATTTCCATTTTAAACAGGCCTCTTCAGGACACTACTAACCTAAAAACAAGTGTGATTTGTATCTCTGTGCTGCATCCAGACACTGCATTATATCATATTTTTGAATTTACTGATATTTATTGAGGTTTTCGTGGATAATACAAAATAATATTTCCAATAATACAGTCAGTTTTGAAGCTCTAATTGAGGATTAGATTAGATTAAGTTGTCTCTTGTTATGCTTCCAACTCCATTCCTTCAAAGATCATTTTGATTTTACAGCCACTCTGTGGCACCAAATTTCAAAGCATATATTTTTCTAGTCAACAACAGGAGGTTCACTATATGACAGATTTTATACAGGTTTTAAAAAACAGACACTCGACGCAGAGAAGTGAAGGACACTACAGAGGACAAAAAGAAATAAATGATTTGAACAGGGAAGGAAATAAAAGGACACAAGAATGTCAGGAAGTTAGGACAGAACAAAGAATGATAGAAGGAAAAATGTAGAAAGAAGATGGAATCTGAGATGTGAAGAGAGAGAAGGAAACATGAAAGCATGTAAGGAAGAAAGAAACTAGGTAAGGAATGAATAACAAGAAAAGAAGACAGAGGGAAGAAGGGAAACAATGAGGGAGAAGGAAAAAGAAATAAAGGAAAAGAGCAGAAGGACACAGGTTTGAACTGGAGATGAAGGAAGGATCTGAGATGGGTAGAAAGACTGACAACAAGGAAAGCAGAGCAGAAGGAAGGAAACATGGAAATATTTGAGACAGGAAGGAAGAATAGAAGAAAGAAAGAACAGAATGACCTGAGATAGGAAGTAAGGAAGACGGGACAAAAGGAACAGAGGACAGAAGAATGGAAGAAACCAAGGAAAGATCTGGACTAGAAATACAGGAAGGAAGGAACAAAGCAGGGAAGAATTTAATCAGGGAAGGAAGGAATGAAAGAATAGAGGGACACATAAAGAAGGGTAGAAGAATATGAGAGAGGAAGAAAAGACAGGAAGAAAATTTAGCAAAATAAGAAGATGGAGTTTGTAAAACTCAAACTGACACAGGGTCGATTTCCAAAAACCACTGGGAGAATGAACATTCAATCCCTAATGCAAACACTGGAACCAAGTTATAATGAAAACCAAGCAAAAAAAAAATGGGTTCAAAAGTTCTCAATCTACTTACAGAATGAAAATTCTTTAAAATGCGAATGAATGCTGAGAGTTCAGTATTAGAACAAGCTGCTGTCTTTAAAAGACGCTCACCTCTCCATGATGGACTGACACTCCTTCCTCCAGGTGAACCGGCTCCCTCTGCGCAGCCTCAGAGGCCCGCCTACGATCCCCACTCTGTCGCTGGCGATGATACCCGTTCTCCAGTCGGGTTCCTCCTTCACCAAAGAGCGCATCGACAAGGTCGCACCTGAGAAACGTAGGATCAAATTGATCCGTGCAAAATGTAAGAGACCTGCTGGGTAAAGCCAGGTTTCGACCAGGTTTTAATTATTCTCTCAAAGGGCAGAAGTGAAACATCAACTTTAAATCAATCCATCGGCTTTATGTTAATAAAGTTTTACCTGCCTATATCTTCTGACATCCCACAGTTTTACGTGACAAAAATTACCGACAAAAACTGGAATATGGAAATGCTCCACTTCTACTCAGAGTTCAGGAAATTCCAGGTTGCAATTTCGATTTCTGATTTTGTCGAATCAGATCTGATGCGACAAAAATTGGACATTTTCTTTCAGGCCATACTGCCCAGTCCGGTTTGAAATTTACGGAAGATTCTCTACTGAAATTTTTTACATCACAGAAACAAAGATCCTAAAACTTGGAAGCAGTAAAGTATGTAAAAAAAGAACAAAAAAAAAAAGAAAAAAGAATTAAATTCTCAACAACTCTATGGCCGCAATCTACTCATTAACAGAGAGTCAGACGCACATGAACCCCGTTTTAGCCATTTCCTGTCACAAACAATGGCGGAACCTTTCAGGACCACAGCTGTCAAGGAGACGAAGGGCGTCCTCCGCAGCTCGCCGCCGAGGCCGCGGTTACCTGGCTGGGCGGCAGCTGCTGCGGCGGCGGCTGTGTACCACGGCAGCAGGTGCACCAGCAGCTCTCTCTGCCTGCTCCAGGACGGGTTGTGGTTGGGCATCAGGTTGGTGTTGGGGTTGGGGAAGATGTTGGGGGGGGTGGCGCTCGCCCCTGCTACCGTCCCATCTCTGTCCCCTGCCCTGGCCCTGGCCATGGGACTCACGCTGTGCTGGCTTTCACTCCACCTCAGGCCTTCATTGGGACAAAACCAATAAGTCATTGAGGCAGGACGCAGGGTTGGGTTACACACCAGACGGTGGAGGCGGATTGGATGTTTCCTTTGACACACTCCTGTAGACCTGCCGTAAGAGTTTCGGTATTGACTCTTTGCACAGACAAATTATCTCGACTTGGACAAGGAGAAGCTATAAACGGCAAAAACGATGGCAGCGGTTTGTGCAACCCTCCCAACCCTCACTTACGGACGTGGCGCCTCAACGTGACGTAGTTGCAAAGGGTCAATTTATCTAAAATAAATAATCTGATCTGAAGTTTGGATGGTTTTTCGTAATGACGGGCAGGTCAAAAGGAGTTTATGTGAGAAGCAAAAGGACAGCAGCCTTATTCGGCTAGGAAACATGGCGGAATCATTCTTGTTAGTATTCCTGCTAAAGACCGTTAGCCATGTAGGGATGAAAACCAGCACCGGAGTACCTCCAGGATCAGGGCTGGGAACAGTGGAGGAGCTGAAGCAAAGCTTTGCTTGGGTGGTAAACGAAAAAAAAAAAAAAAAAAAGCAGTAACACGAAGTCTGACAACAGATGCTGTGTCAGACAACTTGTTTCTTCTTTTTAGTACTCAAATAAAAAAAGTCACATGATTTACCGTGGTTACATGCTGTTAAACCCAACACAAAAAAGAGCCGGGAGCATCCTGAATGCAGATTTTTTTTTATCTGTGTGTTTAAGTAGCTGCTTTGTAGGACACAAAGAGGTCAGAACCGATTCAAGCTGTTACTGTAGCCGGTGCAGACAAAACCACCTTCACTTCCTAACCAGGGGGGTAGGGGGGGTTTATCGATTAGAATCTCCTGTGACGGGACTACCTTTATCATTTTGTCTTCCCTCTGAAACCATAGATGTGTCCCGAGTCCTTCCTTGACCTCGCAGCCCTTGAGGAGCGGGTTGGGCGTTAGCAGAAAGGAATAGCCATGCAGGAGGGATGAGGAGAGGGAGCGATGTAGGGGTTTAGGAGGAAGGTGAGCAGGCGGTGGGTCAAAATTCACAAAAAAACACAATCAGTATCATCATCCGTTTCATTTACCCCCGTTAACCTCAGGTTTGCTAGTTGGTCTGTGGCTGGCAGTGACAGAACTCCTGTGTGGTTCTCCGTCTCCTCACCTGGGTTGTTCCTCTCCAGCAGGTACCAGCGGTAAAAGGCTCTGCGCTTGGAGTCGCTCATCTCCAGGCCTTGCTGCAGCAGCCACTGGGAGATGTAGCTCTGGCTGATGCCTGCGCAGCGGAGGTCAGACCAATGGTTTCAACAAATCATTTCCTTTGTCCGTCTTTATTACATCTGCGCGCAGATCAACGGTCTCCCTGTTAATGTAATGAAGGCGCGTCGACGCCGGTGTTTTATTAAAGGATGTGTGTGTGGCCTCGGGAGGCACGCGGCGCTGCGTTTTAATACGCCACGTCGACACAAACAAGACCCGTCTTCTGCATTCTCACATCTATTATTAGGGTTCGTATTAATAGACTTTAAAAAGAAAAAACTGAGAAGTTGTTGTATGGAACATTATCAAAGCTAAAACTCAGACATAACAGGAATGTTTTCTCACTTTGTCTGCCAGCTTTTTTTCTGGATGTTTCTTCTGTTCTATTGAGTGTTATTTAATATCCTACCAAACTGCCCTTAAGAGGAATTATAAATATGGGAAATACAGCATTGTTTTTCTTTGTAAAACACTTCAAACTTCCTCAATCGTTTGCCACAGAATCTCAACTTAAGTGGGCCACTCATTAATCTAAAGCCACATATTTAGGTTCATCCTCAGGGTATCAAGTCAAACTTAAAGGGCCAGTATTAGGCGTTTTCAAGACCAAGTGCCATTTTATAGCACAAACAAGTAGCTATGTTAACTTCAGTTGTTAGAAAAATTCTATATATATCAAATATGACAAATAAAGAAATTCTACCTTTGTAATTTATTGCTTTGAAATTGGGCCTCTGTCTCTTTAAAACGTCCTACTCTTCCTGTTCTTAAAATGAAGACTTAAAAAAACCTAAAAATATAGGGAATGCATATGACCCTTAACATAGTGCTAAGCTTAAAAGGCTTTTTGAACAGAAAGAAACCAAATAATTTATTCCATTATTAAACAAGAACCTAAATATTATATTGTCTAAAATTCAATAACGTCGGAGTCCTTTACTGGATTTGAACTGCGTGAAGCTAAAATAAGGCCAACAAGGAGTTGTGGGTGAAACTCAATTTACAGATACAAGTGTTTTATTATCTTAAAGGCAAAATGTGTTTGTATTTTATGGTAGTTTTGGCTTCATTGATGTTGCAAGTAACGATTATTTTAGAAATTATTTATCTTAACAGTTGATTGATTAATCAGTTAAAAAAACACGACACATTCTGTCATTTTTCTTAAACCTCTTATGTTATATTATATTTCTTTTGTATTAAAAAGGTGCAAAGGAAATCAAATAATTCAATTCCTTCTTCAAAAAAAGAACATAACCATAGTATTCCTTTAGTGAATTTTAATCGCCTGAAGCGAAAACATATTTATATTTTGTACAGTTGTTTCCACAGAGCTGTTTTTTTCCATTAAGGTTGTTTTTCTATGCTCCAATTAACAATTAATCAACGACTAAATTACTTGGCGATTATTCCAATAATGGATTCATGGTGACTAACTGGATTAGTGGTTTCATGTGGATGCAGGAGGAGTACCTGTGACCTGGCCTACGATGGCCTGAGAGATCCGCCGGTTGTTCAGGAACGTCTTGATCTCCTCTTTCACCAGGTTGCTGTCTCTTCTGCAAAAAAAAAGAAGATAAAAACTCATCAAGTTAACAGAAAAAAAAAATCAATTACCCAGTGGGTAACTAAATAACCTCACTGAGGATTCGCTTTTCCCAGCCGTCCCTAAACGCCTGACCCGAATTAACTCGGATACGGCTGGTGGATAATGAGCCTGCGGCGGCCTGCCGTCCTCTCACCTCATGTACTCCTCCACCTTCTCCTCCAGGTCCCACTCCTCCTCGCCCATCATGTCGTAGCTGAACGCCCGCTGCACCACCACGCTGGGGGGGTAGAGGGGCGGCGGTGAAGCCTCGTAGCTGTTGCTGGGCGACAGCGCCGCGCCCTCGAGGCCCAAGGTCTGGGTGGTGGCCGAGGCGAGGGAGAGCGAGGATGACGATGAAGAGGACGACGAAGACGGGGCGGCGGCCGAGACGGCGGCGGGCGCGGCGCTGCCGGGCGGGGCCGGGTGTGAGTCGCAGCGTGGCGGCAGAGGGAGCGGCGGTGGCGGCGGGCGGCGCTCCGGGTCCAGCCTCTCCAGGGACTCCAGGGCGTGGAGGATCTGGGGTTTGGTCATGCCAGAGAGCCGCAGGCGCTGCAGCAGGTCGATCTGCTCGATGGTGTAGCGTGGCTCCACGTCACACGCCTCCATCCTGGGGTCTGCAGGCACAACGTGAGGCGATCTAAACCGTTACCAACAGCACGACGCTATATTTATACCCTCCACACTGATAATCGACCAAAGGATTATTAATAGATGAAACAGATAAGATAAGGCATGCTAATTTGAAATCAAACACCTCCCTGTCTTTGTGGGAGTCCAACTGTTAGCTTAAAAAGCAAAACAGGCATAAAAGTATTAAAATAGAATAGAATAGAATAGAATCAGACTTCATTGTTTATGTTAAAGGGAAGATTCAAGTGTAACAGCAACGTAGGGTGTAAAGATTGACACCAAAAACACTCTTAAAAGTGTAAAATCAACAAAATACCAGATTATAATAATAATAATAATAATAATAATAATAATAATAATAATAATAATAATAATAATAATAATAAACTGGTCAACACTATAAGTGAAAACATAATATGTGCCATCATTAGAAATACAAATATCAGATTTGCAATAAAGGTTTATAATCAGCTTTTTATTCTCTTTATTTCAAATTACAAGCATAAAGTTCTAAATATATTACTGGGATTTTATGTGAAAGAGAAAAATAGCACAGAATTATAACACATTGTGAAACTGAAGAAAGAATGTCATGGTTTTTGAATTTTCTATAAAAATCTTAAAACTTTGGGACGTATCTGCATTGAGCCTCTTTATCCCGACACGTCCAAATAAAATCCATTGTCACCAACTGTTTTTAGGCTTTCAAATAAAGAAAAACATCAAACTAACAGAACATTTTGCATGAGTTTGGATATGTTTCTTTCTGCTGAAATTAATAGATAATGAAAAAGCGGAATGGAAAAAAATAGTTTCCAACGTAATGACAATAAACACCCCCATCTAAAACAATATCACTGGCACTTTTTCCTCATAAAAATCTATTTGTTCCATAAAATACAGTGTTTGTTCTTAAATTTATGGTCTTAGTTTATTCTTTATCATATTAAGGATGAGTTTTAAAACGCCGTTGTATTTTAAAGAGTCACACGTTGCAGACGGCTGCTTTAAATAACAACACAAATACACTTTATTTACTTGTTAGTGACCCTCTGAAGGCAGATAGACGATGGGGGCTCTTTAAAAATTACAACAAATTTTCTGAAGCAGATATTAATATAGAAAACAAAAAAACTTTAAAAAAGAAAAGATAAAGTTATGTAGCGGAAATCATAAGTGGTCTTGTTTGGAGTTTACCACAAGCCGTACAGAGGACACAGCCAACATGTTAGCCAAAACCAGCTCTGTGGAGCAGCATGAACCTTTTCTGTGGCAAGAACATGGTGATGGCAGCATCATGCTGGGGAGACATCGCTCCTCATTAGGCCAAACTCTCAAGAAGGATAATAACCCTAAACACACAGCTGGAGCTGTGATTGAATGAGTTTGAATGACAGCAAATTTAAGAATCAGATTGGCCCAGTCAAAATCCAATCCTAAATTTTTCATAACGATGGAAAATAACACTGCCCAGATGAGTTTGACTGAACTTGTGATATTAGAATCACTTTGCTAATGGTGGATTTATTTATTTTTCTTATTGATGCATTGGATGTTTGCAGTCGGATCCAATTTAAAATGAGATTTGGCAAAGAAGACTTGGCCAATATTTTGGCCTGCAGGTATAAAAGCATGTAGAGACTCATGTACTCCACTTGCAGCTGAACGGTAGCTTTATCCCAGAAAACTTCAGTAAAACTGCATCCACGTTTGAGGTTGTGACATGACTACCAATGAGGGGGAAAAACAAGAAACAGTTCAAAGGGCTGGAATACTTTTCCAAGGCTCTGGATGTTGTTGCATTAGAAAACCCTGGTTTATAGGATTGCATTAAACACACTGCATTCACCTCTGTAGAACCAGTGGGTCACTCAAAGTTCTGGCAAGCTTTCAAACACTTGGCACAGACACTTGAGACTAACCTTGGTCAGTTTGCCCAGGGAAGATTTAAAGTAAAATTCCTCCCAGCAGCATAAATTAACAAGCTTTCTTCACCATCATGTCCAGTCATTTGGGGTATAACAGGAAATTTGACACTGTCTCTTATTATTCATAACTACATTTAAAAAAAAAAAAAACAAGACCGCACTTTAGGGAAAAAAAAGATACATATAAACTTTGTGAATAAACAAGGCAGAATTGGCAGAAAGTGTATGCGACTGGTTATTATCAACGCATTACTCTGTAAATATGTTATTTCACTGGAAAACTGTAAGCGACTGTCTTGAGTTTCGGCTTAAATAAATAACAACAGCCCCGCTCATCCTTCCCGATGTTTCCCCCACTTACCGGACGGAGGGGGCGACGCGGACAGGGACCCCGGGAGCGGCTCGGCGCGGGGGGTCGCAGTGGGGACAGACCACTGTCGCATGGCTCGGCGGACTTCGGCTCGGCTGGAACCTCTACGGACTCAGACAGGAGAGACTCACTGCAGTGTGCTGCGGTTAAACTGTCCCCATTAGCATGCTGGCAAATCACTCGCTAGCAGGCTGGGTTAGCTAAGCTAGCGACATGAACTCTGGTTGGTTCCCCTGAGCGACAAAAACAATCTTGCTGTCTTGGTAGAGATTTTGAGTTGTTAAAAAAAAAAAAAAAAAGCGAAAATGATTCACGTCGTATCTGGACTGGACCAGAAGATATAACTTTTAGATGAGCATACAATTTGCGTTGCGTTTACATTGTTCCCAGCTTTGCGTTAACGCTTTGAAGCATTTTGTGGTCAAAACAGGAATGGTCTGATTCTATGCTTTTATTTTGTAGATCAACGGAAATCTCAAATTGGTCTATGAACATCTTGACGCTGACTTATTTCAGCTATTTACCAAGACTTGCACCCTGTGGGTAAAGTGACTAAACAAACAATTTGGAAAATTTAATGGCAACAAATATCTATATTTTTATGATTAGCTGTAAGCAACTATGGGTTGTGTTTTGCCGAAGAACTTAAACGCAGTCAACTTATCGACTTAGTCTGCTAACTACTAGCAACGGGGACCGTAACTGCCCCACCAACACCACTCTCAAGACCCAACACCACTGTCAGGCCCCATAGTCCGAAAGCCCTTTCCGGTTCATACCAGACCATGTTGCAGATTGGTCATTACGCTCTGACGTATATGCGCTCTGACGTTGGCGATGCGCACAGGGAAGCTATAGTCACATCTGGGCATTGGATAATAAACTATAGTTATAACGAACATATAGAAATTTATGTTTGGTTTATTATGTCTTTGTTAAAACGGTGCTTTTATGGAACAAAACTTAAACTGCTAGGAAGACTGTTTATTTTGTATAGATGAGGCTGATATCAGTAATTAGATCTCTTACATTGTCTCTAAAGACATTGAAGACTAGATCTCCATGTAATTAATACAGCATATATATAAAAAAATCCAACATCCTATGCTGTTTGGATGAATGAGATACAGCATCCATTAGTGTATCATTTTTGATACAAATATTTCTGAGGTCCTCTAACTTTAACAAAGTTAGTTCTTTGTTAGAGTATTAGAAATTTAATACTTGTCTTTTATCCTGTGTTTGAAGGTAGAAGACAAGTATAAATATTACAGGTGGCCTGTGGCTACAGGGAATGGCTACAGTAAGTAAGTTTTCTAAAAATGTACAATACAAAAAAAGTGATGTGTTAAAAAGTTTAGATAAAAACTTGCAGTGAAAATTTGATACAGCACCCATTCTGATATTATCTGTGGATCAATATATCAGTTGTTACTGAAATTCTTGATTTAATTTTTGAACTTAATGTAGGCTATATAAAAAAACAAAAAAACATCTGTGACTTGGTTTGGAATTCACTATTCTGCTTACTTTAGTAAATTAATTATAAATGTAAAAATGTGATACACACACATGGACATACCTGGGGAGAATTAAGGGAGACCCTTTTTGGAGTGTTGGAGGAAGCCGGAGCACCCAGAGAGAACCCACCATGCACAGGGAGAACATGCAAACTCCAAGACATTAATTGATAAATCTCTGAAAGATTCTTTCATTATTTTTGACATTTAGCAAAGAGAAATAATTGTGGTAACTCTAACTAACCTAAAACAAGACAAATTTGGTCTAATTCACTTTCAGATAGAGACAAAAACTGTCGTGTCTTTTTAAAATGAATATAAACGTCTGGTTTCAACTTGAAGAGCCCTCTGTTTTATTTATTTTTTACCACTAGACTACCACTACCAACTAGCTAATCCAACAGTTGGTTACCATGGTGACTGAACACTTGCTGCTACCCCAAAGATGCTGCAGGAGTTCCTAACGTCTGGACATCAACATTTTTCACCCTGGACAAACAAAATGTTGTTTGTGCTCCACATTTGCAGTTTGTAATTACATATTTTTATTTGTCAGCTTTCATGGTAGCAAATAACAACAGGTAAAAAAAATGAGTCATTTTTGATGGCTGCAAATCATCTTTTACATCATAGCATAAAAACACCTTTAGGAGTTACAGAAGAAAAAGGGTCACTTGAACCTAACCAGCTGCATGATTATGCCAGTTAAAGGTGCTTAAGACAACATATATAAATAGAGAAAATATTTTCTGATGCTAATGATCTATTTCACTCTTTTTCTCATAGCATTATTTCTCCACTTGGTGGCAGAAATGTCAAATATTTGATCCCTAACAGGTATCAAACACAGTGTAAGATTCCTACACATAGTTCAAAGTATTCCAGTTGCCCAGATTTTATAGTGTAAATTAGGTTTCAGGATCCTTTCAGGAAAATTAAGATTTTCTTTTAGAAACTAGACTGATTTTTACAGTAAGAGGACTCTACACATGCTGTAACAGGTCTCAATTTGGAGGATATCTATGACCACTAGTTTCCATCAAATGTAGGTTTAATTATTTACCTTGTTTAAGATTTGTCCTCATTCTCTGCCACTCAGCTCCTTCAAACTAGCCAGCAGCAATTAGCAGATGGTAAAACTGCACATCAGCTGAGCTCATTATAAGAGCCACTTCTCAGTGCAATACTGGTAAAAATGTTGTTAAAAGGTTAATAGAGGAGCCATGTTGTGATCACTTCCTGAAGGAGGAGTTCAGAAAGAGCAGGAATTTTTAAAGAGACAGAGGCCCAAAAACGTTTGAAATTACAAAATCAAATTTCTTTTAAGTCATATCAGAGTTGTACAGCATTTTTATAACAACTGAAATGGTCATTGTTATTTGACAGTTCTATAAAATGGAGCTATGTGCCTGGAAAACACAAACTGCTGCCCCTTTAAATAAAATTATGTTCATTTTTATTTAGATTAAACTAATTTTATTGATCTAATATTTTTATTTAATACTTCTATTGAACATGCAGAATTTCCTTTAATTAAAATCAACCATAATGAAATGTATGTAACTTGTTACATTTTTTCAACTCCAACAGTTATTATCTTAGCAGCTACATAAAGTTCACTTTAACAACAATCATATTATGGAGAGCCATTTCAGCCAAAATTAAATAAATAAATAAATGGGTGAAATAAATAAAAAGTGAGTAAAATAAATCAAAAAATGAAGAAAATGAGTGAAATAAATAAAACATTTGTTAAATAAATAATTAATTTTTTTCATTTGACTTCATTTCACAACAAAAGCTGTCACAGACGACTGCTAATTAGCAGACTTTCAAAATAAGAGAGAGGAATTTCGCAAAACAGCTCACTCAACACTAAACACGCCTAGAAATGAAACGGCCTCCTCAGTTTCCCACAACAACAACGCCACTCCGTCTCTATTAGAGAGAGAAGACCTCAGTACTCGCACAGGTCTTTCTCTTATTTTGAAAAGCCATAGAATTACAGGTGTCACAGCAGCTGTTTGGCCGGACTGAGGAGGTGGAGGTGGAGCAGGTGGAGGTGTTGGGGCCGGAGGAGCGGGAGCACGCGCTGAGGCCTGACCACACAGGACCCGCGGCCAGACACGCCGCATGGTGACCCAACAGAGAGGAGCACCGCAGGTAACCACAGTAACCACAGCCTCACCTGTCCGCCTTCACCGAGCGCGGACCACCTTCACCGTGTTTGTTTAAGGGTTGTGCTTGGCGCAAGGTGTTTATATTTTTGATAAACCTCTTTCAAAATACATTTAAAGATAATATTGACGCTTTTTTTTTACAGCTATTTTAACCATCTTTTGCTTTTGTTTTAAACTCTGACTTAGAGATGAAAGGTCTGTTTGCAGCCTTATTAGTTTAATATCCTGTTGGACTGCTCTGCTAAACTCGGGTTGTTGCTTCAGGACATGAGATGAATTAGGTCGTCACGGAATGTCAGTATGGAATTCCTCACATGTAAATGTTGGAAAAGTAGCCAGGGTAAAAAATTAAATTAGACTCAGTCTGGTTACACAGATAAAAGAAATGTGACCAATAAAATGGATTCATCAATGTGCAAACACTTCATCTTATCACTTAAAAAATGTTAATCAATATATCTGAGTAGAATTTAGATCATCCTAGCAGAAAAATATGGAAAGAAATTAAACTTCAATGTGTTATTTTTTTACTTTATTTAGAAGTTCTCTTAAAGGTAGAGCAGCAGTTTTGAAAAATATATTTCATATCCAAGAACAAGGGATGTGACAGAAGAAAAAACAAAACATAGAACCTAAAACTAAAAAAATGACTTAATAGAACTAAAAGAGAATAAAACATTAAATGCGAGTTACAGAATTCAGTTGTATGCATTACAAACAGTTGTTGTTTTACTAACCTTGTGGTTTGAATCCGAGATTGTATGAATGCCATTTTTACATCTATTTTTATATATGGTTTGTTATATATTGTTTTACTTGTGTGAATATGAAACCTGGCAAGAAACAAATGATTGATAAGAAATGTGGCGTAAGAGTCTTCCGTCTTGAAAACTGTGATGCCAAACAAAAACCCTTTCAATATATAGAGTAGGAAATTATGTTTGGTATTATCAGCTTGCCAACAAGTTTGACTTTACTATTAGTGCTGTAACTAGATGAGTTTTAACTGAATATGAATTTAAATCTTTTTTTTTAATCTAAGCTCATACTCATTCATAAATCAACCCAAAGGACACCAGTCCTCACCAGTCTCTGCTTGACACCAAACATTATGAAAGAACCTAAAAATAGGCTGAACCAACAACTTCAGTCAAATGCATATCAAAATATTTAGGTAGGATTTCTTGCCAAAACCATTAACCACAACTGAACATTAAATTTTCAAATGAATATCCTTGATTAGACCCACTAAAGATCCTTTCAGAATCTGGTTTGCACCAGTTTTGCGGGGTTCAAACCAAAGTGCGTTCTTTAAAGCTCATTAGAGGGTTCTGTAGTCTGGTTTGGGTCTGTCGGTGTGTGCACACACTGTACTGTAGTTATGTGCTCAGCAGCCAATCATTAACACAGGTGACATCCGCGGTGCGTTTGACCCAGCTGCCGATCGATGCGACGAGGCCTACGCCTGACGTAACGTTGTCGGGGATTTCAGTCCCTCAGTCTGTAACCCCTGAACTCTCCACGTCCAGGCATGTGTTGCGACAACCTGGAGGAGCCGCTGGCCCTGATGAGGATGGGTCTGAGCATGATCCTCGTCGGTCACGTCAACTTCCTGATGGGGGCGCTGGTGCACGGCATCGTGCTTCGGCAAATCAACCTGCACGAAAAGGCGCGAGGCCTGGGCTACGCCATCTCCAACGTGGTCACGCTCTTCTCTGGCATTTTGGTGAGTGCTGGGCGGGCTCTGTGGAGAAGCAGTGAAATATTGTTTTTTTTCCCGTTTTTTTTTTTTCTTTTTTTTTTCGTTTGTTTGTTAATAAATGTAATTAGGCTAAAATTTTCCCAACCAGAATTTTTTGCTTTTGCTTTCCTTATTTGCCTTCATGGTCTTCAACACATGAACTTGTGCGTTGGGGATATTTTTTTATTCCCACCTACCTCAAAGTCTTGCAAAGACAGTTTTATTTAGAAATCCTTGAATCCGTGTTTTTTTTTTTGTTTTGTTTTTTTGTTGCTGTTGTTGTACTGCTGCTAAATAGACTAATGGCGGCGAAACAACTTACCGTTCCAGATACACATGTTTCCCGCCGTCATTGATGGCAGTGCTAACTAGTATTAGCATTCATGGAAAACTATGTTGTGGTGAACCAGCTACAGCATAGCAAATGGAATATGTGAGCATCAAGTACACCATAATGATTGATAGCGCTAAGACCCCCCCTTCTAGCTCTGATTGGTTGGTTCTGGCTGAGTGGCATAGCTTTAACTGTATAATACTGTCTTCTTGTATTTAACTCCAATGGCAATATCTACATGCTCCAAAGTTATCCTTCTGTCAATTTTGATGAACCTGAAGGAGAGCTGGAGCTTGTGATATTAAATTTTGGGGTACATTAGCATCACTTTAGTTAAATGTGACAAATCCATCACTTGTCTTTGGTAGACACGCTCTCTTGCTAATTTTCTTTTAATCTCATCAGTCTGTTTCCTGCAGGGTGTCATCATTGGGATCCTCGCTATTATCCTGTCGAAAAACAAGAAGAGCAAACGCCTGGTAAGTATTCCCTCAGCTTTTATCTGATCCTGCAGGTATATATTCACCCTCCCTGATGTTTTCATATCTCCTCTCCTGCTTTCTGCTCTGATTTACCTTTTATGAAAAATCTAATCTCCAGTAGGGGTGCTCGTGTCCTGCTGTGTGGATGCACAAATTGATGTTTCACAGCACCGCTTTATTTTCTGAGCTTTCCTCCCTTTATGACTTACAACTCAAAACAAGTTGTTTCACTGAGGCCCTGCGGAGCTGGAAGAGTCTGTTTTTGTTGTTTTCCCCATCTCTCTCTCTCTGTAGGCAGAGCTTTTTACTCCGTTTACTCAGTCAGCTGTCCGGCAGCTCAAACAAGACTGACGAGCCAACCAGCTGAGCAGAGTCGGCTTCAGCATGATTAAACCTCTCCCTGTTTCCTTTTGTTGGCGAGAGCCGGCGTGTTGAGAGCGGGGATAGGTTAGCATGCAGCCGTTTGGCTCCTCAACCGTCTTATGTCAAGTAGTCATTAAGCGACTCGAGAGCTGAATGAAAGTGCTACTCTTACGGCGCTGTGGCTGCTTTACAATATATGCTCACTATAAATCATCTGATCTGTCGTTAACCTTTGATTTGACTGGTGAGTCATCTCAGTCATTTTTAAAGAGCTAATGGCTTATTTTTTCATTTTTATAAAGAGTGTGAGCTCACCTAGGCAGTGTCATTTATTCTTACACATAGTCAATATTAAAATCCTCAGACTCTCAAATGTTGCCTGAAGATTTTCTTATAAAGGTTGGGCAATCTTAAAAAAAACCTGTCACTCATATTTAAAAGGCAGTACAAACAAAAAGCCACAATGTTTCTTTCTTGTTCTAGTGGCCTTTATTTGAAAGTGCTAAAACAAGAAGAGAGAGGAAGTGAAGAGAGAGAAAGGGAAGACATGGGGCAAAGGTCACCAGACCGGGAATCGAACCTGTGACAGCCGTGTCGAAGACTAAGGCCTCCATTTGTGGGTTGTGCTTTGCTGAAACAAATGCGATAAAAAACTGTCACCAGACTACTTTATATTAGTAAAACATAGCAAAAGTGAATGGAAGCAGCCAAAATGTCCGCTTTTTTAACACATTGTCAGAATTCAACCACTCACTATTCAGCATGTCAATGGACCCTAAAAGTCACATTGAGTTAATGCTACACATGATGTTTAGAAAAGAAGTTAAAATATTCACCGTTTGGCTCAGACATTGAGAAAAATGCTGCTACAATTGATTACTGTTTGCTTTTTCCATAGATTTCAATTTGCTTTATAACACAAGGACAAAATGTGTTTAGAAACAACAACAAAAAATCAGTTTGTTACTCTTAACCTTGTTATTTTCAAGAAAGCTCACCCACTTTTCCTGTATTGAGGATGTTTTGGGTAAGTAAAAGTGATAACTCCAATCTTTCCTGTTTCTGATTTGGATCTTTTAAAATTAGTGCTTTACCTCTGGTCTTTCTAAAGCTCTGCTTAGTCACAGATGTTGTCTTTTTGTCAAATAGATCCCCTTGTCAACATTGCTCATCATGACTGACTTGTTTGTTTTATATTTTCATGTTTTTTTAAATTTAATCTGTTCTTTTTCTCTACAAGTAGAAATAGCTGATTGTTCTTTAATTCATTGTTTTCAAAACGTCTTCGCGATTAAATAAAAACTTGTCCAACCTTTCTAAATTAGAACTTTAAGTTGAAATTAACTCAAATGTTTAGAAAACCAACATTCTGGTAACCAAAGGCTACACATCTTTTGTTAGAAATTGGCAATATGACGGTGGTCACGTGCGTCTGTCTAGCTCTACTTGTTTTCTAGCTGTTCTAAGAACTCTATTTAACAAAAGTCCAAACCATCTTTTAAAGCTCTGGCTGGTGCCTTCCTATTCCACCTACTGTTTTAATCATACTGCATGCCTCGTTTATGCTGATTAGTGATGACATGACACTATCTCTGGGACAAAAGATGACGGATGATGATAGCACAGTTTCAGTTGGCCTTCAGAGAGCCACAACAGTGAGTCAGCTTTGACAAGCCATCAATAACTCACCCATTTTAATCTCCATGACATATCGACAAGTTTCCTGTCACCCGATGCAGCTTGTTGTAAAAAATACTAGTACTTGAACTTTTCTGCATTTTGTCCTGCTACACCCACACGTTCCCAGGTATTTTATTGGGATGTTACCGTATTTTCCGCACTATAAGGCGCACCTAAAAACCTTAAATTTCCTCAAAGGCCGACAGTGCGCCCTATAACCCGGTCCGCCTTATATATGGACCAATATTGAGCCACAACAGGTCTAGCAACTATGGTAAGCAGCTGCCGACTTCATTTTCCCCGTAGAAGCGCGCAGTGCATGCTGGGATGTTGTCAAAAAACTGGTTTATTAATAAAGTTTGACTGACCGATCTACCCATAGACATGTATCTACCATAGACATCAATCAACTCTGTCTAGTAATTTCTTTGATTGCCAAATATCAAATATCACAAATATAAATATGTGTGAGAAAATGTGTCAATGGCAGGAATTAACTTAAAATACTAAGGCACAACCCACAAACTGAGGACTGAGTCCTCGCAGCGGCTGTCGCTGGTTCGACTCCCAACCTGCCTCATTTACCGCATGTCTTCCCCTCTCTCAATACCCGCTTTCCTGCCTGCCTACTGTCAAATGACGGCCACTAGAGCCGATAAAAACCATAAAAACAATATACAAAAAAATGCTTTGTAAAACGGCACTTTATAAAGGTCGGTCCATTCACTTGTATCACCTTACT
>CAEGAF010129728.1:0-14113 GCA_903067075.1 Micropoecilia bifurca
CTGGAGGGACTATGTCTCTCGGCTGGCCTGGGAACGCCTTGGGGTTCCTGGAGGAGCTGGAAGAAGTGGCTGGGGAGGGAAGTCTGGCCCTCCCTTCTGAAGCTGCTGCCCCCGCGACCCGACTCCGGATAAGCGGGAGACAATGGATGGATGGATGGATTAATCGATTGTACTAATGATTAATTGGATGAGAAAATTGGGACATTCTGCAGATTTTTCATTTTACCAATTAAATAAATTATTGTATTTATTTAGAAATGTGTTAAAATATGCATTTTAACAATATATCAAGATTAATTCATATTGTCACGGTCTTCTTCAGCCCATTTAAGCTAGCTAAGTTAGCAACAAAACGCTAAAGGACAAAATGTGACAAAACGTGAGTGTAAAATGTACATAGCAATGCATTATTATATACTGTATTATTGTATATATATTTATGTGACATACTGTCATATTTTAGTGGTGCAGCTAACAATTATTTTAGTATTTGATTAATTGATTGTACTAGTATTAATCGATTAATTGGATGATAAAATTGGCCCATTCTACAGATATTTTATTTCACCCATAAATAAATATCATGCAGTATTAGAAATTCAAATAAAATAATTAATCAATAACTTTTTAAAATAAGAAAATATAAATTTTATTACCTAAAATTTAAAACAGCATTAGTTTAGTGAAGACTTTTTTAATCTTAAATGCAAAATGTTGACATTTGTATTCAGTTCCAGCTCAATTTCAGCTCTGACTGTGTTGATCTTTGAGCAAATTCCCTTTTTTAAAAGTCTGCATTCTCCACCTAACAAGTAATAACTGAATTAGTTGACGCTACTTAAATAATTGATTAATCACGATTAATTGATTAAATGTAATTAAACATTTTTAAAATGCTCCCAATATTTTTGCTTTATGAAGATGAAGATACATCAACATAGCTCAGATTAACTGAATATTTAATTAAAAAGAAGCAACGCTTGGAAATTGAAAGGCAGCAGAAAACTTTTCCCAGCATGAAAACAGAGCTGGAAGCGTTGAATAGCTGCAGTCAGCGTTGGTGTTCTGCTCCGTCTTTAAGGGCTTGGTGGCGATCCAGTTTCGTTTTTCCACACCAATCAAGGAAAAGCGTTTATGGATCTGGGTTTGTGTAGGAGGGACTTGTCATCCGAGAAGATGAATAGCTCTTCCCGAAACATGCCCACAAAGTTAAAAAGCAGGCTTTCTACTCACTCAAATATAAACAATTCATACAATTTGTCTTCTCTTTGCCAAACCATTAACATTTTATAACACAAACTTGTTGCAGTGTTAACTATTCCCACGTACTGAGATGCTGCCAAGGATTTCAAACTAAAAATGAAGCCAGGTGAAACAGGAAGTCACAGCCAGATTTGATCCAAAGTGGATAAAAAAACACAATAACCAGAGCAGTGTTTGTGAAAACCACTTTAAAATCTGAAATTACCGCCTTATTTTAATATTAACCAGCAAATCAGACATTTTGATCTACATGCTTCTCTTTTAATCTTGCAAATATTTTAATTAGATGATAAGAGTTGGCTCCATTCACAGGTTAAACCCTCTGCCAGGTCTGTGTGCACGCAGCTCTGGAGCTGGATGGACAAATCCAGACATTTTAGAAACGTTTGGTGGAAATTTCAATTTTCACCAAAACAAATTATATTGCAGTGAAAAACTGAAACATTTATGGACAGGTTTTCATGTTTCAGATTACCGTAGTTTTTTTTTTTTGTTGTTTTTATGTTCAGGTAAATCAAACTAAACCTTATTGATCCTCAAAGGGAAATTGCTTATTTGTTGACAAGCATCTCCCATTCAAAGTGTTAAATATTACAAAATATACACTTTATGACTCATTTGAAAAGTAATTTAAATAGGAGCTGAATAAAAAATAAAGTATTTACATGGAAATATGTGGGGCCACAAAAATGTACCATTTTAAAATAATCTAAACAAAATGTGAAGTTTTTGCTTTCATCTAATTTATTTTGGCTACTTTTACCCAAAAGCAAATCTTATGTTCTGTACCTACAGTTATTTAAAATCAACTATTTTGTTTATCTTAATAATACTTCAGTTTATTTTTGAGCAGATACAATATTAAAAAAGTACAAGATGTTTGTTTAAAATGTCTTTTTTGTTTCTCCAAGTGGATTTAACAAAACGTTTGGCCTCCACTTCTACCAGCAGATCGAAATAAAACCAATAAGTTAATTTACATTTGAAACTTTGATCTCGCACATCCGGCCTCCTTTACTGCGGCGTCCCGGTTCTGTTGGACCCAAACTGTCCATCAGAGTCTCTGTAATAAAACGTGAGCTCTCCTCTCTCCTTCCTCTTCGCTGCCGTCAGCTGCTGTCGCTTCCAACTTTCCTGCCATTTCAACATTTTCTTCACAAAGTCGCAGCCAAAGTCAAAGCGGAGGGGAAGCAGCGGCTCTGCGGAGATGATCAGCGACGGCTTCGGGGAATATTTGCTTAGATTTTTAAAAGTTTGCCATGCAACAGTGATTCCCGGAAACATTATATTTAGAGCAAAAGGTGAGATGTGGACTATATTACTGCGGTTTTTGATGTTAAATCCTCAACGGTCCCATTAGCTCCACTGACCTTGAGCTGCTGCTCATCCATGTGATCATGAGACGTTTCAGTCTGATTTAATGTCTCTACATTAATGTGAAATTATTCCAGGGTTTGGTTTTCTTTTGTATCAGCAACTAAACATTTGAAAATGTTCACATATCTACAGTCAAATGAATGAACTCGATAAAAGACTCGTGTTTGGATAAATTATATTTAAATGTACATTAGGGAGCGTCTGAGTGAATGTTACAAAAATACTTTGTGAATAACTACATTCAGAAAAATAGGTGAATTTCTACATCTTTAAAAAGTTTTTCTCCTCCTTAAACATCAAAAAGAAACCAAAACCATATAGTTACAAAGTTAATTTACCGGTAAGTTAAATTTCAATATGTTAAGATAAATGTTGTAGATTTGTTGGTTAAATGTTTTGCAGTTGTTGCAGTTTTACTTTTATTTGAATCACAAACCTATAATAAATGTATTGTGGGGTTCCACAAGGTTCATCACTGGGATTCCTGTCATTTCTTACGTTTTCCTTTTAAATTGCAACAATTCGCAGTAATTTTGTTATAGAAGGCATTTAAACTATTGTAGCCGTTTGGGAAAAAGCTTACATGAATTGGTTTGATGCCAATTATTTGGCAATTAGCAATGAAACGTGTCTAAAGTAAAATGTACTAAAGTAAATATCGATTAGGCCATGATGTAAAGTTAGCATGCTAGTTAACAGTAACAGTGTTTTACTAAAAGCTGATTTTATAGTGAAGTTTGCTAATATGATAGCATTAGCTTACACAAATTAAGCCTTTCTACTATTCTAATAGTAGCTTATGTGACCAATAGCTAAAACGCTAATGGCTCATTACCCTGGTTAGCTGATGTTAGCAACAGCACCTAGCAATAGCAACAATAGCATGTTAGCTATGTGGATCAGGAGAATGTTTTTGTTCCCAGCACCAAAGCAGCATTTAAATTGTAATTTGTTTACTTTGTAAACAGAGGGAAATAATTTAACTTAAGCTACAGCTAACTAGAAAATAAGCATTAGCTTCTGAACAGTATTAATATCCCTGCTATTTCTCTCCCTGCTGAGTGCAAATAAAGTTTAGTTTAAAGAAATAATGGCACCCATTTTGTGGTAAAAACCACTTTGTGCAGCTACAGCAGAAAATTACCACCAAAAAGGAAAAGTACCCAACTGATGAACTCTGACTTCAAAACATGGAAAATAACAAATCCATTGTAAAATTATGAATCAAATATGTATGTTTTTCTGCTGCTTATTTGTGAAACTTTATGCAAACATTGCAGTAGCAGAGAAGAGACTGTCTGGTTTAAGATAAAATCACCAGCAAACAGCATCGCTGGTCCTAAACATCGTTTAAGATGTTTGCTCAGATCACAGGCAGATAAAAATCTCACCTTTCCTGCTGCAGAAGCTCCTTGTTCCACAGAGAAGCTAAAGAGAAACAAAAAAACAGCAGAAACTGATGATTACAGGAGAAAACATGACACAGGTTGCATTACATATTACACATATTTTCAAAAGATCACTTTTATCTTTTAAAAATGATTATGCTAAGATTATCAAAATATAACGAAACTTTCGTTTTCCACTAATTAAACAAAAATAAATACACACAAAAATATGATTTAACTTAAATTCATCCATGTTTAAAAAAATAGATGAATACGGACATTATTTAGATCAAACTTACTAAAACGTAACACATTCTTTATGCATGTAAAAAAATAATGTTCACACATTGAGCTGAGCTCAGCTTTCTATGTACATATTTTAAAGATGAAAAGAACATTTGAAACGTCTTGACTGGCAGCTTTTCATCTTTTGTAGCACATTTCTCATCCATCACAGCCTCATGAATGCACAGCGCCTCTCATTCTGAAGCTTCATCTCAGCTTCTGCCTCTGAAATGTGGCAGAAACTGTTGTTCAGAGAGACGCTGCAACAGGAAACGTAAAAATGTCTCCAAGGCTTTTTTCTCAATACATTCGGAGCGAAAACACGCAAATGTAAACCATAGAGCCCCATTATTTTCTCCTCTTCTCTCCCTTTCTGAAACGGTTAAAGGGGAAACGTAAGAAAAGTGAAACAGTTTTCCGACGTCTGGCTGGAGTAAAATACACAGATGTCTAAAATAAAATAAATGCTATGAGGAAACAATAAAAGCCAAAACTCACTTCACTCCCACTGGTGATGCTTTAAAAGTATATTACTGTCTAATTTTCCTGAAATATCCTAGTAAAATGTCAGAATAAATTACAAGATATATTAATTATTATTGTTAAAGAACATATTTTCTATGCAGGTATTATTTTTGATAAAACTGAAACATAAATCAGTTTTATACTCTAAATTAAATTACTATCACTTTAAAAGTGTAAAACAAAGAAATTGATCCGCATTTTTCCTCTTTTATGAATGCAAAACAGTAAGACTGAAACAATTAATTGGATTATTTGCGATTAATCTCATATTTAGAGCAGTAATTAGGTCAAAAATGTACAAGAAATATACATTTTGCATTTAAGATAAAGAAAGTTGTCTGTAAATATGTTCTACCCAAAACTCCTCTTTTTGGCTTCACATGGTTCAAAATCTGCATGTAAAAATCTCCTATAAATGAATTATTTTGCATTTTTAATGTATTTATAATACTGTATTTAAAAAAAATCTGTATTTTGGCTCCTTTCTTCTGTTACTCTTTTGACCAGGGAGTCAATTTGACCTCATTTTGACCTCAGGGTTTGGAGACACCAGGCCTAAAAAGTCAATGTTTTGATCATCTTTCCATCGTTTTTGCAAGTTTCTTCTCTGTTACTTTTTTGGCCAGGGATCCATTTTGCCCTCACAGTTTAGGCCCGTGTGAGGCGCGTTTGGACGCCCGAGGCCCAAAGCGTCGGGAAACCCGATCCTGCAGGCGAAGCTGACCTGGCCACGCTGCTGTTGGCGGAGCTCTCTGCGATCTGCGAGCTGGCGATCCACTTGGTCTCCCCCACCACGGTCCGGGCGTGAGGCAGCCGTCCCACGTCCTTCACCGTCATCATGAGGTGGCGCGACGACTTCAGCACGCGGACGGCCTCGTCGTGCGGGATGCTCAGGAAGTTGTGGCCGTTGACCTCCAGGATCTGGTCGCCGACCTGCGGGGGCGGAGCGGAGAAGAGAGGCGTGGTGGGAGGGGCTGAGCAAGGCGGCGGGGGCGGAGCGGGCAGACACTGTCACATGCATGGGGTCAGAGGTGAGAGGTCAGAGAGAGGTGGAGGTGTGTGAAAGGTTTAATGACTCAGAGCGAGGCCGTTGTCGCAGCTGCAGCTCGGCTCCTTCGGTCAGCGGACGGCAATAATTAGGATTAAAATGTGCTCTGCTGATTCGTGTGCAGCTTTAAAAGTAATTTAGCTTCGGATCAAAGAGATCAGGCTGCAGAGGAAGAGTAATGACATTCACACTAAAACCACCTTGAACTGAACCTGCAGCTGCCAGTAATGAGGCTTTTCTGTAGACAACCAACGAGAAAATGGCTCCCGTGTTTCTACTGTGGGTAAAAACTAACCTGAGTTTCAGTCACTAATTCACCAAGCAGACCTGATGCAACTTACATGTGTTTAACACACAAACAGCTTTTCAGATCAAGACTAAGTGAAAAACTCTCGGAAAATGGCAACAGGAATTTTAAAGTTGACAGGAAACGTAAAACATTTGACCTCTTTGACCTTTTACTGGTAGATTTTATCCAGACCTGCTCTGGTTAAAAATTTAAACTTTCACCGTTGTGGAAAAACCTGAAGTCCTTCCCTTCCAAACATCTCAGGAACAATAAAACAAATCAATAACAAAAATCATAAAACCTGAAGTAGTAGATTATTGTTGAACACTACAAAAAATCAAAATCTTACCAAGTATTTTTGTGTTCTAGGGCAAATATCTTAGAAAACTAACTTAGTTTCAGCAAAACATAGGAACTACATTTTAGTAAATAATTATTGAGTATTGATAAAAATCACTAATTCAATGGCAGATGTTTTCACTTCTTGTAAAAATGTCTTAAAAGTGAACCAAGTTGCCACAGAACTAGTCCTTTTTGTTTAATATTTAACTACTTACTGAAAAAAAAGTGAATATATGTTTCTGAAACGTTACTTTTAAGTTAGTTTTGTTTTATTTCAAGTGAACTAAAATAGTGCAACTTGTGTGTTTTTGGGGACTTCACTGCAAAAAAACGAAATCTTACCAAATATTTGTGTGAAGTTTCTACAGCAAATATTTTAGTAAACTTGAAATAAGAAACTAACTTGCTGATTTAAGTCAATAATTTCTTAATATTTATAAAAGTAGAAACACACTGCAGTATTTTCACTGCTAATATCTTAGTAGACTTGAAATAAGATAAAAGTAACTTACAATATGAGCTTGTTTAAGTAAGTAAGTAAGTAAGTAAGTAAGTAAAAACTTTATTAATCCCATAGGGAAATTAAGATTGTCTGCTACTCACACACACCGTAAATAATAATATTAATAAGTAAATAAAGTTTTAACATTGATGAAAAAGTGCTGATTATTTCATTATAATAAGACATTTTCCCTACTATAAGTTAGGAAATCTGCAAGTGGAGCCAAAACGTTTTCATCACTGTTAATGAATTATTGACTTCAACCAAGATATTTGCACTAGAAACTAAACACAGATATTCCTCTTCATCCCAGCTTTATTGTGCGTTTCTAACTTGTGCGTTTTTCCTCCACTGGAAAACGTCTGGAGTGAAACCAGAAACATTTCCTGTCAGCTGGTTTGGTTTCCAGAAAATAAAAACCTGCAAACTGAAGCGTTTCTCTGCTGCTGCTCTGTCTGATCTCAGCACGCCGCCATGCATGGGTGCAGGAAGAAGGTAATTACTTTTGTCACTAAAATATTCAGCGGTGGAATGAGTTCGTGATATAAATTCACATTTTGGGAGAAGAGAAGCTGAAGGAGGGAAAAGAGCTGAAATGTTGTAAATACTCACTTGTTTCCTCTTTAACTCACAGCCAGGCTGAATAAATGCAACGTACCAAGAACCTACTGAGGCTAAATGATTAATATTTCCTTAATAGCATTCGGTTCCTATTAATATTTACTAAAAATTAAAACACAACGTGATGCTTTAGTCCAGCTGCTTTCATTTAACTAAATCAAACCAGTTATGGTTATTTTTAATTTGATGAATTTACTGTGAAGTCAAGCTTGAATTTAAAGTTTTGATTTAAAAGGAGTGGATATGCAAATAAGGTTTCAGCCTTTTAAAAAAATACTACATAATTTATTCTGATATCAAAGCAGGAGAACGAATCGGCTCACAGTTTGTCACATGTATGATAAAATAAAAATGAAGAGAAACTAAAATTAAATCTAAAATTATTCATAAGCCTGACAGGTTTTTAAGTTTTTCCATTTTGGAGCAAAGCTTCATCTTTATTCTTATTCTGTAATAGAACAGATTTTCACATTAACAGATAAAATGAAACCTTTATTTCAAACAAGTAAAATGGCAGAAAAATTATCAAGTAAAAAAAACATATATCATGATAATAATAAAAGGTGGAAACAAAAATGTTAAAAAGGAGTAAATGTGTCCCACATTATTTATATTTACACATCTAATTGTTACTGATGTCACAATTTCTGCTCAACTTCTTTTCAAGATTTAAAAATAATTATTTTTAATAAAAACCAATAAAAATATTTATTGATAACCAAAAAAAAAAACAATAAAAATATTTATTGATTATATTTGATCAGCGCATTCCTAAAGAAAAGGTGCTGAAAATATTAAAGATAACATTTCAGTCAGTTTTTTACATTAACTAAAATTTATGATGACGAATAGAAATTCCTGGCATATGGAATTTTTCATGATAAATGATAAACGGTACAATAAATGCTCAACATCCTGCTGTAAAAAAAAATCTCTATTTACCGATAAAAGGTTTTTCTGCCAGGTGAGGTGGTTTTTCAGAAACAGATTTGTTTCATAAAACTGCAGTGGAAACACTTTTTGCACCATGTGATCAACAACAGGAAGTTACTACTGCCGGAAATGGCAAAGAAGATGACAGGAAGTAGCAGGAGGATGATGGTTTGTTTTGGGGGTTTTGGACAATCTGCAGCTCTCAGCATAAGACAGATCATAAGAATTTGTGCATAATTCAAACATGTTAAATCTGTAGCTCTTCTATAAAACCAATTTCCCCAAAAGACGTAGCGGCTCCAAAGTAGGTGGAGCTTGTCGCTTAAAACCTGAATCAGACACTGACATCTGATTAGCTCACCTGTTTACATCCTTCACTGCCAAGATTTTAACCAACTTACTGTATGTATAAACTTATTTTTATGCAATTTTAATTTCATTTCCAAACACCATTATTGAGAAATACTTTTTTTCTGATATTAATACAAAGATTTGCCCAAATTTCTAATGGAAACCCAGCGACTGCCTGCCCAGAAACCTGAATGAAGTTTGTAAAAACACTCAGCCTGCGATGCTGCGACAGATTCCAGGGACCGTCCTGATAAACCACAGCAGGACACGCCGACATGCCACAGCGAGCAGAAAGAACAGGTGTAAATAATTCAATTATTAATCCACTTCCCTCTTCGCTGCTCATCCTGATATCGTTCCTGCTTCCAGCAGGCTTAGCGGGAACACAGTCCCTGTTAACGTTACGAACAGCACCTCTGGCCGCGGGGGAAAGGCTTTTAACAGGCGAGCTGATGGAGACGGGTTACTTGCCTCGGGGTCTGGGGTCAAACTGAGGACAACCCCAAAACAGCAGCAACTGGCTTTAATTCAGAGGTTTTACATGTACAGAAACAATAAGGAGGAAATCTTCCTGTCGTACGGAGGAGGATTAGTGGCTTAAACGCTGCTATCCTGACGTTCACAGCAGCAGGATTTCACCATCACAACGCGCCTCAACAGCTAAAAATAAAGCAGAAATGGATTAACGTGGAGCTAACTGATGCTGAGTTTTAAAGATTAGGGATTCAATTTAATTTATGTTGCAGAGTCAAAAGACGTTTAGTTTTTCAATTAGCAAATCAGCAGGCTTGAAAGGGTCCAACAAATTTAATGGTTTTTCTACTTGGATAGTTAAGGAATCCACAGAAGTGTTTGTGACAACAGAGTTTCCACGGCTTCCTGCCTCTACTTGTCGAATTTTATAATAAAGTCAACATGGACTAATTTATGCCACCAATATTAAAAAGCCATGACTAACTAAATAAATTGTCCAGTGGAACAGAACCAACTGAATGTCAGCTGGAATATTTGAAACCATTTCGAAAAATGCTTAAAACTTCCTATTTTAATTTTTAATCATGGTCATTAATATGAACAGTGGAGCCTGTCTTGGTGCTACCACAGAAGCTAACTTCTACTAAACACACCAGTAGCATTGCGGCTAAATATTTCAGCTTCCCAAGGTGCCTTATTGTCCAAGTATGTTTGCTGAAAAAAATTCAGCAAAGAGGAAAATTTTCTGCAAATAATTTGGAATTACGTCCCAAAAAAAAATCCATGAATACTAAAGTAGGAATATACGTAGGTTAGTTTATTGCTAAACTAGTTTCCATTGAACTAACTGGTGAAAACGGTATAAGTAAAACCTTTACCCTTTTTAAAATAAGTCTTGTTTTCCATGCATGAACAGTGTCGACTTAACGTAACACACTAATACACATTTGAATTAGCATATAATCCAAACATCAGCCATCATTAGCCAACCTGATGAAGCTTAAGTTACTATTAGCATTATAATTTCAGCTTCCAAATATGTATTTTCTCTCAAATATGTTGGATACAAAACATTCTGCAAACAGGCAAATTTTCTGAAAATAATTTGGAGTTACATTCCACAGAAACACCCAGTAATACCAAACCACAAATCCTTAGATTAGCTTATTGAACTAGCAGGTATCATAGAATTACTGGAAAAAGCAACATTTTTAAAAGTAAAAGGCTTGTTTTCCACTGCCTGCTAGCATATAGTTAACAAGCGAAAACACAAACATGCTACTGTCAGCTAACATTAGCTAACATGCTAATGCTAGCATTAGCATGTTAGACAAAGGAACAAACGATATGTAAGATTTGTTACTTGGTGACGTCTGCTGAGCAACAGATTAAAACACGCAATTTAATATAGATGTGATCTATGAGCAACTAAGATAAAAAGGAAATCTGATGTAAATGTTTAGCATCTATAGTGTATTAAAATTAGAAAATAGGTTGGTTTTTCTAATTTATTTATTATATATGCCTAATTAATTTTAATAGTTTGAAATGCATGTCCTATGTCTTAAAAACTGTTGAACATTTTTAATTGGATCTGTTTTTTAAATTTTATTTTGAATATTATTTTTACTCTTTTTGATATTTACTCTATTTGAGTAAATATCTAAAAGCTTAACAGGAATTTATGAGGGAAATTTAAAAGTTCACTGCTGAGTTAAAACATGCAGTATTTTTACTCAATAAACAGTAATAATGGTGACAATTCTAACAAAAACACATAATTTTTATTTAACAAAAGGGGAAAAAAATCATGTAGGGGTACTTTATTTTTTAAAAAAAGCCCAGTAACTCGTTCGTATTTTTTTAAATAAGAAAATAAAATAATTTATAAAACATAGACAAATATTGGAAATGTTGATATTCCTTATTAAGTAAAAATAAGCCGGACTTTATTCAGTGTTTTTGGAATCTGTGGGGATAATAAGAAATGTTCTTTGTGGTGTTGAGTGTTTGGCTTTTAGAACAAATTTAAATAATTAGTATTTCTACTTTAATGTGATACATGTTGCGAACATCCTGACCATTGATACCTTTTCCCTCTCAGGACCAATAAAACCTGCTCAGATTAATCATGCCAGCTTATTTGCACCTGCTGTATCTTGTAAATGAACACAAGTGTAATCCTGGCTCTAATTACACGCTGTTTTAGTTTTATAACCGTCATTAAAACCACTCCATTAATTATAGAGGAACAAATTAGATAACGCCAATTCGCCGTATTAATCTCCCAGTAAATGTCTTCATTGTGAGAACGGCTCACATTCATTTCTTGAGGACTTACTCTCATCTTAACCTTAAATATCACCTTCTCTCCTCTCATCTCAGCCTTAATCTAGCAGAAACCTAACCTTTAATTTTTTTCTCTCGTTTTAAATTGAGGATATGTCCTCACGCTGCGTTCCTGTGGTGATTTTAAGTTCAAACAGCCTCATGTGGACGAAGGTGAGTCACTTTCTGCTGCAGCTCCTTTTCTCTCGCCTCATTAATTCTGCATGTTCCCGTCTCAGCGTCCGTTTTTGTCCAGTTTCTGAAATAAGACAAAACTAACCTGTAAGTAACTTTACAGCAACATATAGGAGTTTATTTTAAGTCAATAATTCCTAAGTATTGAGGAAAAAGTTCTAGTTCTGTTGGTAGAATGTTCCACTGAGCTGTTACCTAGCAAACTCATCCAAGCCCAGTCCGTCGCCTAGCAACCCAGTTCTAGTTCCACTGACAGGTTATTTCACCTATAACAAGACATTTTCCCATGTTATATGTGAAGTAATAGTATTACTTGTACATTTTCACCAATATTAAGAAATTATTGACTCAAAATAAACTCCTTTATCTTGCTGATAAGTTATTTGTAAATTAGTTTAAATTAGTATTTCAAGTATCATAAGATGTTTGTACTTTAAACCAGACAAAAATGTCTGTTTTGCAGTGTTGATTAAAAACAACAAAAATTAGTACATTTTCTGAAATGTTCTGGAAAAACTGAGACATTTTTGTGTTTGAAAAGTTGAAAATTAACTAGAAAACAAATTCTGATATTTTGAGATTAATCTCAGAAATGCTCTAAAAAATGTCAAAAACGTTTTAATTTTCTGAGTTTCAAAAGTTGAACATTTCCAAGTTGTTGGTAGAACATTTCTGAGATTAATCTCTGAGGTTTGTTTTGGAAACTTACTCCCTTTTTCTAATTCACCATCATAGATTTTGCACATTTGCTGTGTTTAAAGAAATCATCTGGTTTTCAGTTTCTTTTGGGCTCACAATTCACTTTGGACATCTTTAGTCTACATAAAAGTAGATATTATAAACACTTTGTTTTTTTGTGACCAATTCTTGTGTTAACGTCTGAAGGAGGAGCGCCTGCAGCTTTGCATTCTGGGAAATTAAACAGCTGCCGATGTTTATGCTTCGAGTTCGAATCAAAGTCAGCGTTTCATAAAACCACATTCTTCAAAAACAGAGTGAAACAAATCAAGCCGTCGACTCGGAGTTGATTGATTGTGCTGCAACTTTTCCCATTTCAGTAACAACTGTTTGAAACAAACAAATCAGCAAAACTGTCTGAAATGCAGAGCCGTCTCGGCTGACAGGAAACATAGGTTTGTGGCCAAAGAAAAGGGCTACAATGCAGCTAACGTCTGAGAATTTGAGTTTCTTCATCCAGAATAAGAAGCAGAAGTTCAGAATAATCAGCTTACCGCAACATCACTGTAATACAGATAAACCTTTCATGATTAACAGTAGAAAAGTGAGATTTCCAGCTTCTTCCATTCACTGGTACTTTGTTTTACACAGACATCTGTCTAATACCAAGTGTAGTGTTGACTGTGTGCATATGAGTAAGAAAGCTGGAAACCTCTGTTTCTGATCAGGATGCACCGATTGATAGGTGATCAGACGATTTATTGACTTCCCTAATTTTCGGAGGTTGGAGATCAGTTTGTGCTTTGATGCAAAACAGATCTTATCTACTTTTACAAAGGTATGAAAATTATCAGAGATTTAAGAAAAATTTTAAAAATTCGAGACTAAGATCATTTCCACACCTGATAGATTGGTAGATTTGGTTCTGCTGGCGACCAAAATGACAATAATTGTTACATTTTCAGCTGCTGTGGTTCGATTTCATTGCACTGTGACAAACAAACCAAACTATTTGAAAAACCTGTTTCCCTCCTCGCCTGTGGGGGCGCTGCAGCAGGAATCAGTGACGGAAACGACAGAAAAACCTACAAAGACACTGAGCGCAAAATGAAAAGAAATTTTCACAGTTGTAGGATTTTTATTTTGTCTTTAACTAGCGCTTTTATTTTGGTTGAATTTACCCAGAATGCCGTGCGGTATAGTCCACTTCCTGCTTTTGGAGCAGTTCATGGTCCGTTTAGAGTTCACATATGGATTCAGACGGCACCAGAGTTCATGTCACACTAGACTGAACAGGGCTTTGTGAACGCACTCTAAAGGAACAGATGTTTTTGTTTAGTTCATTTTCAGTGATTTTTGAGAGCACTTCTTCCTCATGAGCAGGTAAAACAAGGTTTTTTTAATAGTAATAATAATAATAATAATAATAATAATAATAATAATAATAATAATAATGATAATAATAATAATAGGCACAAGCATCTCCCGACCCCATTAAGGGACAAGGGTGTAAG
>CAEGAF010129747.1:0-17624 GCA_903067075.1 Micropoecilia bifurca
TCGGTTGGTCTGTGCTAACCAGAAAGCAGTTGGGCACAATTTCGCAACACCAAAACCGTGAGTGAAACAACGACTAGAGCAGCTAGATAAAGGACTCGGAACAATTTTTTTATTATTAGACATCCATATTTGTAGTGAACAGAACAAATCATGTCCCGTTCAATACCGGACGGGTGGCAACATAACTATGGCGTCTATTCTATGCGCCTTATAATCCGGTGCGCCTTATAGTGCGGAAAATACGGTATAACTTTTACAAGATTTTCAAATACCATTATGCAGAATTAACAGTTTGAAAGCAGACTTAACTGTTCACTGATTAAACTGTGAAACTATATTGCACAAAGTAAAAAATTTTATAAAGGCAATTATCAAAACATCCTGTCCACTTTCTCAAAAGTAAAAGGAAAATACTTAAGCTTAGAAAACTTTAAACTATGTTTAAGGTGTGTGTACTTTCCACGGCATTGTAAATCTATAAGTTGGATCATTTCAAGGACAGTGAGAGCATAAATTGCTTTCTGGACCTGAAACCAAGTTTTCTGCTGCTGTGAAGGGAAGAGTGACTGCGCAATGTTCTCATCTGCAGTCATAATTCAAATATACCAGAAAATGGCATCATATTTCATCTTAAAAAATGGCCCCTATTGTTCATATTTTTCCTCCTCACTTATTTTTATAATAATAACAACAATTTTAATAATAATAAGCAACGAAGAGTATTTATTTGGCAAGAAAGCCCGTCTCTGTTGGTTCGCCTTCTGTTTTTGCTTTGTCATCAGATGCTTAATTAAAAGCAATAAAATCCTCAAAGGTAATAAATTTCTGTTGTTTATGACAGTGGAAATGCATACGGATTACCTCCATATGTCACTTTAAATGCTTGCTTAAAATACACTAGTGTTTGCATATCGGACATTGATTATTGGACGTCGTTCTGGAGAGTGACTGAACAGCTGCAGGCCTATAATTTATTGATTACCTTGCGGTCACGGAATCCTGAGCGGGGTTTCTTCTTCTTCCCCTCTTCGTCTCCCTCGTCTCCGCTGCTGGACTCCACCGATTTCTCCGAGTCTGCGTCCCTCACGAAATCGGCTTCCTCTCCAGCCACTTGCTCAGAGTGTTGAACAGAAGGTCCTGCATCAGCATATGCTCTGGTGTTTAGGGATTAAAAAACAAAAACACAAGAGAAATCAATCTTAAAACCACCAAAATGGTTTTATGCTGATTATGCATGATTATGCTGATTATGCATGATTTAAAACTATTTATCTCCATGCTTAACAAATTGAAGTGGAGTTATGAAGCGGAGATCAGACTTTAATTTGAAGTTAATGTGAACCACAGCAACGAAGCAAAAAGGTGCTTTTCCACAAGGATAAAGGCAAAGTCCCACTTCACCATTTTTATGCGACTGAATTGAAAGTTGAAGTAATAATAAAAATAATAATAAAAAGCACCGGAAAGGCTAAATAATTCAAATTAATGCGACACGAGGAGAATGAAGTGTGCGGTGAAGGTCCGGAACCGTCTCATCCCATCAGTCTAAAACACCCTGAGGGTCCATCAATCACTGTGCCTGGCTGCTGCAGCTCCGTCACTCTGTCCCTAAAGAGTTTCAACTTTAGCACCCAGCCCTCCTTCCCTTTCCCACAATGCTCTGCCTTAACTAAGCACCAGTCTTGTGACTAATGGACAGCCATAAAACACTGAGAATAATTCCATCATATTAGAAGTGCTAAAAACTAAAACAGCTCATCTGAGGGGGAAGCCACTTCACAAAGATGAGGAACTACCTTTAACAGGTAGAGGGAAAAAAAGGCTTAAACTTATCATTTAGTGAGAAGCAGGACCAAAGTCTTAAAAGCTGGTCACTTATATTCTTATAAAGAAGCAAACTTGTGCGACGACGTCTCTTACCTGTTCCAGAGAAGTCCAGCACTCGCAGACACACCAGTTACACCAGCCAGGGCGGCCAGCATCAGCCTCCTCCGGCAAGACGTGCTGGCCGCCCCGCTGTGATAGCAGCGGCGGGACAGCTGGATCAGTCCCACTGAGACTGCAGACAGAGCCCGCAAGCGGAACATGCTGCAGAGAGAGAAGACTGACGTTACTCAGCGTGACGACAGATACGACCATATTCACTGTTATTATTAAGGGTTTCTTTAGCTGTATGAACTGTAATAAGGTGAACATTGTAGGTGTGTCTGTTTCAATTGAACAGATGAAGGAGTTTCCGATTCCAAAGATTGATCCAAGGATTCCCACAATGAAGAAGTTTGGTGTTTTTGCTGTGCTTGTCAGCCATCTTTAGCAGGACCGATTTGGAAAAGTCATGACCTAATTTCACGTGACTATGTCTTACAAAAAAAAAAGTGTACTGCATGCCTCTAACAGTAAAAGAACAGCGATAGCATATCTCCACTGCTGTTGTTCCACAAAAACCACCAGTGACCATGCAGAAAAGAAAGAAAAAAAACAGCTTAAAAGTTTTCCATTCAATAAATTGCTAAGTTCATGAAGCAGGGAAAAACTTTTTTCTAGAACTGGATTGAAATAATGACCCGAATTATGAGTAAGGTAGCATTGTTTTATTTGTTATATATAAATATATATATATATATATAAAAAACATAAAGAAGATGTCCTGGCCTGGTTACGATTAAATGCACTTTTACACATGCTCATCAGTGAGTTTATGGATTTTTGCACACAGCATTTAATTCTGAATCATACATTCACCCGATTTTACTTAAGCACCTCTTCTGTAGAAATTATGGCTCATTTTGGTTTAATTTTTTCAAGCTATCGTGTTCCCAAAAATCATTTACTACTCTTAGAAACTCTTTTTCTGCCACATAAATACCCAATAAAAACACATTTATGTCTTTTTAGATTATATTTGAGGTAAAATAATGACTGTCCAACTCAATGTGAAGCTCTGAAAGCCGTACCAAGAAACAATATTTATACAGCACAATAAACATTTCCCTTTGTGAAACTGTCTTCACGAAGCACTGGAGGCAAAACGTGACATTATTCAAATCGGTGAATAAATATACTGGAATCTTCCTTCAACACAAAGCGATGCTGAAACTAATTTCTAGCGGTGCGCCTAAGCTCCAGAACTCCATTTTCAGCAGTGCTGCTGTCTCTTAACTCCTGTCACGCAAAGATGATTAACAATTAAGCAGAGGTCTGCAGCAGTGCGTTTGTAGCTCCCATGTGGGCACTTTTTAAACCAACTGACAGAGAAGTTAACATCATTGAGGCCTACAACCACCACCTGTTAATGTCGCTTTAGCAATTGAGGAATTAACTACCAAATGGATTCAGCAGGAGAAAAACAAGACATTGAGAATGCTATTTGTAGCTCTCAGTAGCACGCCACAATGAAGGCTGAAGGAAACAGTGATACCTGAAAAGAGCGCAGCCGAAAGGTTGCACCATTTTAGAAAATCATCTGTTATTGCTCATTTTCTTCTTTACTCTCTGCTGTGAGAATCTGTCTAACTTGCCAAAGTGGAATAAAAATCCAAGTTCATGACATTTGGAATATGTTAGCCAACAGTTATTTCACTCCAAAACAGTTCTTTATGAATATTGCACAGGCTGATAATACAATGATGTAATTTAGCCTTGCACGTCAATCATCTTGGCCGTTGCATGACAAAAAGCCCACGCAATAGGCTTTTTGTCCGTTGTGTCAGAAATGTTAGTGAACAGACATGTTCAGTAACATACCTGAAAGCAGTCTGATCTAAAGACAAACATCTGGTTTGTTCACATTTATCAGTCATATCTTTAGCAGCAGAAACAGAACCTGCCTGTCAACATAACGTCAAAAATCAACATATCGTGCTGGGATCAAAAGAAGATTCCAGAACTGAAGAAAAACAAAGTCATTGAAATCAATTTGTCTAAAAATGGTGGCAAAACTATTTGCCGTTTTGAGACTCCAGTGAACAAAGTAAGCACTCCTAAACAGGCAATTTATGCTCAATATGGCAGAATCAAAACAATTTCAGCGAAACCAGAGTTTCAGTTTTTGGAAATACTTGACAAGCACTTTGAGCTGTTATTACAATCATGTTTTCCAAATATGACCAGGTCAGTAGAAGAACATAACCAAACCTATTCAAAGTTTTCATTTTGAGGATTTGGGCCATATAGCTCTATGGCTAAAAATATCATTATACAAAGAAAGATGTCACCATTCATACCTGGATGTCAAAAGTGAAGTTACTATTAATACTCAAGGGAGGGATGAGACCAGTCGATATAACTAAAACTTAGCATTTTACAATTAATCATTTGTTAACTCAAAAAAAGCTTCTACTTAATTTGAAGACATCATCTCTGCTGTATAATGTTAGGAATAAAAATCAAAACACTTGTTACACAACTTGCTATTCAGAAACCCCAAAAAATATTTTCCAGTTAAGAAAAAAAGCTGTAGTGGGTAAAATAATTGAACAAACACCAATCAGGCTTTTTGCAGGCTAATAATTTCTAGTTTTCTTAAGGATTTGACCTGTATGACACAATTTTCTTTCCAAGGATTATAACACATCAAAACACATTTGTGCAAACTTTCATCCACGTTAAAAAGAATTATTAAAAAACAACAACATTATCTATAAAAGACAAATGGGTACTGCAAGCAATAGCAGCTTTGAATACAATAAAAAATGAAGAGATGACCCTCATTTTCTGAATGCTTCAAATTATAACCTGTATCTGGTTTTTGCTCAACCCAAATCAATGCACATCAGTACAAGCTGCTCATTACTGCAGCTACAGACCAAAATTACGTAGATTTTAATTTGAAGCATTTGAAGCAAAGAAAAACAGAAGACAAAGTCAAATATGCAACCAATCAATAATTTCCCAGTTGCACAATCAATCATTGTGCAACTGGGAAAGGGAAGTGGAAACTGTTAATAATGGAATAGGATTGAAGTGAGAGAGGAGACATGTTAACCTAACATATTTTTATGTGGCTCAAATACAGTGAACAGCTAATTATCAAGGGTTAAAACACACAGAAGGACTCCTGGATGGCATATTTCTGTAATCACACCATCACTCAGAGTCCTCTGAACAACTGATCAGAAGCTAGATAAACCAAAAGCCTACTGAGTGTTTGTCTTTATCCAATAATGCGTACCTGCACCCTTCAAAGACGAGACACAGGATTCACAAAGTCACTTTTAGACTCTTTAGAAGTAGAACAACACCAATCATTGAGCCAGAATCAGACAGTTTTCCTTTGACTTGATTGATCAGCAGACAAACATTGAATGCCACCCGGTGTCCAGAGCTCAAATCAACAGAAACTCTGTGGCAACTCCTTGAAAAGGATTTCTACAAGAGAGCACCTCCTCACAATCTGAGAGACTTGTACTTTCTCAGCGATCCTGCAGAGACAAGATGTGGGTTACTTTGTTTTTAAAAAATTTGCTTTGTTGAAGCTTTAGTTTAGGTTTTTCCAACCTGAACTAAATTATTACACCTTTTAATTTCATCTTAGCGTCAAGCATATTTATTTTCAGCTGAACTGTACCAGAAAACTTACACGCACATCAGCTTGACTGTAAAAGGTTTCAAAATGATTCACCAAGGTTTCTCTTTGTTCTTCAAGTCCCAAAACATTTGGTATTTTAAAAGGGATGTGTGAACTTTAGTGAGCAACTGCACCTTGATAATTATTTTTTTAATAGTGAACCTGTAAAGCTTCAACAGCTTGAGTCAAGATGATCTTGTAATTGAATTTCTTTCTTAATTTCTAATAGATTTCAAAACACCTGCAGCTTCTAATTGTTACAGACCTTGTAAATAAAAAAATAAATGGATAATCCATCCAAATTAGAGTTTATTGAACTTAAGAGTCTAAGCTCAATAAACATTTTTTAAAAAGTCTCTCTAGTTAAACTGTCAAGTTGTTCACAAATTGTGCATGAAACTCCAGAACAAAAACATTTATTTTAACCAAAAAATCACAAAAGAATCATGAAACATACAGATTCTGATCTGGAAGACAGGCATTTACAGCTTTACTCTCAGTTGAAACTTGTGATCCACTTGCATATTGGTAAAAGCTCAACATCCTGTATTGCTCTGGGATGTTTCCTTCCTCTAAGCCTTGGGCATAAATAGATAGATGGGTTTAATCTATGGAGAAGCAGGAAGCAGAGCATGAACAGCTTTTTGTCTGAAGGCAACAGTCACCATCAGCGACCTGAGGAGATAACCTGAATGGATCAAATAATGATTTGGAGAAAGCTAACCCAAGCTATAGCTCAACAAGAGCTGCTCTTGATGCTACAGCTGAACCATAGCAACAATCTTCCTGAACAAGCAGCAGAGGGTAATAATGCTTGTTTAGCTTTGTGACATTAATTGTTAGCACCGGAAATAATACCCACAAAAAGAAGCTCTGTCAAATTGTTCCCTTTTTTAATCTGACTGTTTAAAACCAGCCTGCTATAGATAGTGGCAGACAGATGGTTCATCCAATCCGCTGCCAAATATGCTTTGGAAGAGAGGCTAAACAAGCTAAGATGACTCCTCATAAGAATCCATATGGTGCATAAGGTTATACCAATTAAAACTATTTCAGACTTTACGGAAGTATTGGCAGGTCAAGATCTTATTAAAACATATCTAAGCAATGTGTGTTTAAAAAGAACATCATAGACATTGGCATCATTACAGACGATAATAGAAGTAGTGTAGTGACTCACAAGAGCCATCGCTGACTATCCAACTGGAAGATCTGCTTCTTTAGTAAAACTGGTAACTATGCAGCAGAAAATATGATTCAAACCTCTAAGAGATGTGGCAATCAAGCTTCTTCTGGATCATGATTTAGTTTTCTTTTTTGTGCAAAAAGAAGTGTTGTCAAGAGACAACACCGTAAAATATGTAGTGCAAGTTCCTGATTTAAGGTGTACATTTCATAAAGAAAAAGAAGAGATTACAAGATTAACCCCATGCGTGAAGTCATACAACCAGGGGATATTTTGTATGTTTTGATCGTGTCGTTGTCAAAAGTCTGCAAAAGGTGTGATGTAACTCTATGAAAAAAATCCAAGATCCAAGATGTGAGCTACTTCGGTTTGATCACATTTAATAACCTGATCAAATATGTTGAAATGTAACATTTTCAGAGAATAATTTAAAATCAATTCCTACTTATGTAAAACTTGAACACTTTTATGGCTTCTTACCTGCAAAAGTAAGCAAAATACTCAATTGCAAAGAAAAATAAACTGATATTTATTAATGGTTAAGTTTGTAGGAAACAAACTGTGATGTTTGTTGAAATATTAAGTTCAGATATGTGTAAATTCCTTTGCAGTTTGAAGTGGCTTCCAGAAACTACAATGAGACAACCAGCCATCTACCTTAGGCATAACATTGTGACCACTGCTGGTGTATTGGTTCTACTTTGTCTGTCAAAACAATCCTGACAAATAGAAGCAAAGTGACATACATGGAAATTTAATTAATCATGCAAGGTTACTTTTTTTTCTATTGGTCTAGTTCTGATGCTTGCATGCCCATTGTTGGTTCTTTCAGAAAAATATATATCCCACCAAATAACAGGTATTATAATGAATAGACACGAGTTATTCACTTTTCACTGCATGTCGTTACTAATCAGGCACAGAATGAAAAAAAATCCCTTTTAAAATCTCTTAAAATGTATGCTAAAGGATCTTTCTGTGCGTTAAAGCGAGCATAAGGTGCAGGGTGAGGTTCTTAGTTTTATAAATTCCACTAGTGGGATTTTATAAATCTACAATAATCTACAATAATTGTATAAATCCCACCAGAGTCTGAATGTCTTTTATTTGCCACACACGAGTACCAAGATGTCTACAAACATAATGCATATGTTTATTTTATTGTAATCTTTGATATTCTGCAGTAAACAATGAAGCCCCAAAGTTGTTCTGCTTATAAATAGAGACCTGGTTGTTTTGTTTTTAGCCGTGAACGTATTTAGCAGCAGTCTACGGTGACCCAAGCTTTGTGGTTATCTCACTGATGTATACTACTAAAGCAGAACCGTTTTTAAAATCAAATTAAATATTATAAGTCTTGTCATGGCTCAGGTTTGGCTGTCTCGACAGGTAACTATCATCCTTCGCAGCTAATGCTAGTTAGCTTCTCAGTGAACGCAGGGATACATTAGTGCTGTCAGCTGCTACTTTACCGACCGGCTAACAGCACAATTATGTTAACAAGCACTTTTATAGCTGCTAAAGAACTATTGTCACTCACATTGAAGGCGACTGCACCACCCGTTAGTCCAGGTATGTTCAAGTCTTCTCGTTAGAGTTAAACCTCGTCCCCCTTCAGAAATGCAGCAGCGAGTTGAGTTCCGTGTTGAGCAGCAGACAGCGGGGAGGGATATCTCTGCAACACCGCCCAGCGGCGCTCCACACGCGGGCTCCCCTGACTACAACCCCTTGTCCCGGACGGAGGAACGCTCTCAAAAATAAGGAAATAAGATGTGGTTTTCATCAGGGTTAGCTTACTAATAAATTATATCGCACTGTATATTTAAAGTCTTTTATAAAATCTATAAGGTTTTCTGGTATTATAGTCCTGTATTTAGCTATATTCATCTTCCCATCAAGTTTTAACCAGCCCAGCTGTAAATTTCTCCATAATTTAACTTTAACCTATTGGCTGCGTTATTTAGTCATTAAGATAGTATTTGTTGACTAATATTGTTTAACAATTAACTGAGGCTTCTCTGCCTACATGTAATTAGGCGCTTTCTGAGGGCAGGTGGTTGGCTGGTTTTATTTAGGGGCATCAGTAACTCAGTAACATCAGGTAGTAACTCCACCATCAATTCTCCGATTTTTATTTTCAAAAAACATTTACAGTTATGTATCCTGTTCCTTCCACTTCACAGTTGTGTGTGCTAATTGTATGTTGCGTTATTAGTTTGTAGTTGTAATGTACGGAGCCCTCCAGGGGACATGGGGATTTTTTTTTCGCAAAACTTAAATAAAGCAGCCCTTTAGACTATTCTGACGAACACAATAGACACAATAGAGACAAATAGTCCATGGAAAAACCTTTCATAAGCTTGTATTAAAGCAGAAATTACGGCGGCTACGTAAGAAAGTCTTACAGTATTCAGACATGAATACTGCAAGAACTGATCAGTAGATTATTGCAAGGGAATGCAAAAGAAAAAAAAAATCCCCATGTCCCCTGGAGGGCTCCGTAGTAATGTGACCAAAAACGTTCAAGGCCTGCAAATACTTTGGAAAAGCACAGCTTTCATATGTGTAGCAGCTAAATCTAGATTATGCTAGTGAGATTCAAAGGGAAGTGGCCATTTCTGTGACAGGAAGACTTCTGCCAGTCATGCATGCTTTGACTGACAGCTTGAATAGTACTGAAAAATGTGACTCCCCCTTTTTACAGCAGAGCAGTGCAGTCTCTGTGTTGTCTTGGATACACGTCAGTGGAGTGAATGCAAATGTGAGGGATAGCTGTGTAGCTTCTTGAGGCTGTCTCCTAGATAACAGTAGATGGAGGGACTTGACAGAGAGCACTGACAGTGCAAAGCACATTTCTGATTTATGCGACCCTATATCGACAATGGAATGATGAGCTTATGAATGAAAACGAGTCAAAGATTATGAAGTGGCACAACTGAGCAAACACAAGGGGGAATGGTGGCGTAGTCCTCCCTTACAGTCTGTGCGAAGTTACATCTCATAAATATTTATCACCATTTATTGATATACACCGTATAAAAAGACGTAACTTTCTTTTTCTTCCTGTCAGATATTAAATCAGACTGAAGTTTTCCTGTGTTAGGTCAGATGGGATTTCCAACATTGTTTCTATTTATGTAATACCAGAATAATGAGGGAGAGGTTTCTAGAGAATATTATTTCTAGGGAATATTATTTTGCTTTCTCTTTATTCAGAAGTTTATATAAATTAAGAGTGTGTCTTGATATGAGAAAGCCTAAATGTTGATGATGATTATGATGTCATGACTTTGTTAGGTTCTGGTTGGTTAAGAATATATTAAATCAACAGAGAAGCTGGCAAACCTGAGAACACCATCCTAACTGGGAGCTATGGGTGTGGCAGCATCATGTTGTGTCATGTTGCTGTAGGAGGGACTGGTGAACTTCATAACATAGATGATATCATGAGGAAAGAACATTATATCATATTAAAGCAATGGTTAAAGATATCAGCCAGAAATGTACAGCTTGAGTGCAAACGGGTCTTCTGAATGGACAATGATTTCAGACATACCTTAAAATTAGTTGCAAAGTGACAAAGAACAACAAAGTCAGTGTTTTAAAGTGAACATCATAAAACCACGGCCTAAAGTCCTGACCTACAACAGGAAAAGTTTTAATTTAATGCAAATATCTGATTTTTCATATGTATGCAAATATCTTATTTTAATAGTACATATTGGATTACAACATAAATTTCACATTTTTGCAGTCCTATAGTCTGAAAGAACCATAAAAAACAGTGCATATTGTACAATAAATTATTTAGCCTGTAAGTTAAAACAATAAATTTCATTGAATTTCACTTTGTTAGATTTTCTAGTGTGGTCTGCGAATGCAACAGTCCTAAATTACTCTAATGTATCAGATCATAACATTTATATGGGGCCTTCTGAGGCCCCGGTGCACAGCATCATAAGGTTTAATGGCAGTAGATTAATGAATAAGCTCTATCTTGGAGAAAACTGAGCCAAGTGTTAAATCTTCAGTGATCGTGACGTATAGGGGGGATACAATTGAATCCCTTCTGAATGAATCATTGTCCTGTAAATTACTGCTTGATCAATACAGCTTTTATAAAACTAAATGGTCAGAAATGTTAGAGGATACTGACAGTGTGGCTGATTGAAGGGAATTTGGTTTATTGCCTCATTACATGACTAGGATTTACTGTTTTCAGAAATAAGCTGTAAATAGCTTGTTAAAATAAAAATGCTGACATAGAGTGCAGCACTGCACTCAGTAATAACCTTTATCTGCTCGTTCTCTTCTTCATTCCAAGGATATACAACACTATACTGCAATTGCCTTGCTTCTCTGCAAGACTTATTAACTTAACCTATTCATAACAGAATGGTTAAAGAGCCAAAAATATTTAATTGCCGGGTTTTATATTTAATGACAATAATGTGACAACAGCAGTGTTTTCAGTGTGACCGCTGAGTCCACAATGACTGAAAAATGTTTCACTAATCTGGAGCCATTCATTTTATTCACATACAACATACACCAGTCTTCTAATAATCTAATAAATATGCAGGACACAAAGAAGGTATATATTTTTTTTAATCAAAATCCCAAAACGAGAAATTGGAAAATGAATTTTTCTTTGTCAGATTCATTCAAGTGACAACTTCTAGTAATTATAGCCTCAACAAAAGGATCTGAATGCGTCCCATCTCCCATCGAATCCTCGCCAGCTCATTCTGTGAGAAGCCAAGGCATTATCAGCCCAGATAGTTGTGGAGGTCTTTAGGCACACTCTTCTTTTTAGGATTGTTTTCATTCTGAATGAAAACAGTGTGCTTTCTCACCTGTTTGAGATCAAGCTATTGCATGTTGTTTAGATTTAAATCCATACTTTAACTAGACCGCTCCAAAATCTTGTTTATTTCTTTCAGTTTTTCAGAGGTGAACTTGCTGGTGTGCTTCAGACTTTTTCCTGTTAGCGACCAGAAAAAAGGGTTCCTGAGATCTTCCAAAGTCTTGGGGATGGATCACCAAGATGTTGTTTGGCTCTGTGGTTAGCCTTGGAACTACAATGGATGACATTTTTCCAATTCTATTTCCTATTGCTGAATCATAGACACTGACTTCAACTAAGGCAAGTGAGGTTTGTTCTGGGTTGATTGGTAATGTGTTGATTTTCTAGATCTTTTGCAAAATGCAATCAGACAGGTGATATTTAATTTCTCGATTACACAGGCGGAGCAAGAATCAGGCCGGGGTATGGCTAGTGAAACTGAATTCCCCCAAAATGATGAATTTAGTTCATGATTTAGAAAGGCGGCAATTATGTTTCTACATGTGACAATACTTTTTCACAGTAGGTGTCTGTAGGAACAATTTGTTTTTTACTTTTGCTCCACTGTGACAGACTGGATCAGGGCTCATATTACTGCGGACTATGGCTAATCCATCTTCTGCTCCGTACTGCCATCACTCATGATCAAAGCACCTTGAGGGAGTTCAACCCATCCTGGGAACAAGCTTAACTTTGTGCCAAGAATGTGAGCACACCACTTGCTTTTGGCATCCAAGGTCCAGCACCTCATACTCCCATAATAAAGCTCACAAAGTAATTTGAAGGACACAATATTAACCTTCTGTGTGTGAATAACCAAACTCCCATGTCCCCCTCAACAATTTCTTGTAGGTAAAGATGTGATAAAAAATTTTTTATTGCCAGGACAAAAGCTACACTGCTCCTCTTAAACCTAAGGGCCAATGATTGGCCAGATCCTCTTCTCCAACACCCTTGAGAAAGATTCTCTAGTGAAGTTGAGAAATATGATAGCTTAAAAACACTCCTTTTAGTCCCCTTTAATAAAAATGTGAAACACCACTCTGCAGACATGGAGTGAAGAAGCTGAGTAGGAGGACAAAATGTTTTTATACATAGTATTTTAAGGGTATCTAGCATGTCCAAGGTGCTTTGTGTTTAGTATTGTTGCCTAAAATTTAATAAAGTATCTTTTTCTACTAACGAATCCCATTCGGCATATTTTAAAGTTGGTTTATGGTTAAGAATTTGTGAAAGCAAGGTTTGTAGTTTGCCTTGTTGTGTCACAGCAGCAAATGTAACAGAAAGGCAAATTGATAAATGTCATGCTATTGCAGTCCGAAGGTGGAGCAGAAGATAAGGCGAGCCTGCAGAGTCTCAGACCATCTTTGGAGGTTGTTTTTATTAGAGACAGCGTTGCTGCCTTTGTAACAGGGTCCAGTGTAAGACTTACTCTGAGGGCTACATGAGGAACATTTCTGTGCTGTGGCTCTCTACAACCACAGCACATTTTGTCCCAGCTAATCATATTTGGCTGCTGAAAACTGGTGTAACTTGATCCACAAACTTGGTGAAAAACAAAACATGAGCTGCAGACAATTGCTGGGCCATGTTTCTGTGTTGTCCGGTAGGTTTCATCTAATGGCAGTACACCCTTCCTTATTAGGACTGTGTTTACAGAACCCATCAACTACTGGTGACAGAACCAAAATGACACACCCATAGGGTTTGCCTTTTTTGTTCCGCTGGAGGCGTGGCCCTATCTCACCATTTCAGTTGTGCACAAACATGTGCACACACAAGCAGGAACACAAAGCCCCTTACACACCTTATTTTGTTCTCAAATTTTTTTCCTCACACAATTTCTCAATCTTGTTGCAACTCTGACATTGCAGTACAGAAGGTTTGAAACTGCACATTTTACCACTTGTATGCTATTATTTTGAGTTGTAGAAAAACTAAAATAATCAAAAGATTGCCAACAGATGTGTACAATGTTTGAAAAGTAAATTAATCTTATTATGCATGAGCACAGTTAAAGCAGTAACGTTTTAAAGAACTGATGCCACTAGGCTGTAATCTTGGACTATTATACTTTGACTTGGTGATTAGATAAGTATTAGATTTGAAAGAAAGTGCAAAGGTAGAAGTGGTGCTTAATGCAGCTCACATTTAATGTCTAATTTAAGATTGCTCTGAAAACTACATACATTTTTTATTCATCCAAATGTTGGGTTTATGCTGTTTGAGAAGAAGTTGAGTAGTTTGAGACAAACTGGTAGTTTTGCTAGGTATTCCATTTTTATTTTTTAAAATTTTCAAATTCAGTTGTTTGTGTATAACAGCTGTTTTTATCTGAGCGTTTTCTATATGAAACATAAAGGATCCTTTGGAGCAATTTTGGAGCAATTTTGGAGCTTTGTCTAACTTGCAGGTTTGTGTGCTTTGTAATATCTTGAAAACCACATAGATTTTCACTTTATGAATCAATGCAGCTTTGAGGTCTTGAGCAGGTCATCGTTCATGGCTGGAAATTAGCATTTAAATAGTGTCACCCAAACGGGCCTGATGTTTTGCACCTGAAAAGGAAGAGAAGAGATTTGGATGACTTATGTGTGTTATATTGTTTTAAGGATAAGTAATGATAAGTAGCCCTGTTACCACACAAATCTGCACCCTGAATTTACACAATATGAGTTATTGCAGTATCAGGTTTCTCCTTTGACCAACACAGGTGCGGCACATAACAAATTTATGACAGGCTTGGTCAAAGATTAAGCAATACAAATTCCTCAGAGGGGAGTTTTCTTGGCATTCATTGATTAAACAAACCCATTACCTTTATCATTATCAGCATTTACAGAGATTCAGGGATTCTGGACAAAAAAAACACAGCTCCAGCTTGACTACTTGCTCTATTGATTATTCAAAGAGGATAAAAAACCTGAACATATTTAAAACAACTCTAAATTTTGAAGTTTCTCTTTGAAAGTGGCAGATCTTAGATCTGTTCCAGTTGTATAGTCTTTTGGGACACAGTAGAGTCATGAGTCACTGAAGGACAAGCTATTTTTACATAGCTGAATGGGTGCTGTAGCTACTGACCACACACAGTCATTCAAGTTTTTATAAATGTATTCTGCTTTTGTAAGGCAGATCTTTAAACATGATTTTCTAAATTAAATCATACAAGAAGTGTTGAACCAATGTTTAAAGCTACTGGCCACAGCTCAATTTAAAACCATTCAACTTCACTTTAGACAATGATTGTCACCTGTGTCTTAATTACTTGTTTTGCTGCCTTGTTCTCAAAAATGTATTATTCAAGATAAAATCTACCTTTCTGAGAAACGTCCATCTACAAATGTCTCACACTGAACAAAAGGAAGCAGAACAGAGTTCTATTGAGTCAAGTAGTTGAAATTGTTATCCCTGTTAGTTGGATTTTCTTATATTCTGTATGCCATTATGTCCGGTAATGACATCTATTCAAGTCCATGTTGAAATCTGTTGAAAGTTGTTCCTCTGCTGTCCTTTGTTTGTTGGACTCACAAGCTCTCACAACAATTATTTAACACAGACAGTTTTTTAAAGCAGTCATCAAAGGGACGCATGTAGAAATAGAAAAAGGCAGGTCCAAGTTTTGAGCCCCACACCAGATGGCCACAAAAAAGTTTTGGTTCTACACATAGAAGATAAGTCACTGAAGAACACCAGGGGTTCCAGCATTTTCCCTGCACGGCCATTAAGTAAAGATCAGCAGTAACATATCAAAATTACTAAACCAAATTTATTTATTAAAAACTTCATAAGTCTGAGTTCTGTGAGATCTTTTCCTCTAGATTGTAAGCAGTTGGACTAGTGGACTGTAACAGTGGTAATCTTAGCATGTTGTCAATTTATATTCATGATCAGAGTTATTTGTTTTTTGTAAAATGAACAATGTAGGAAAGTAAAAAAAATAACACTGCCAGTGTTGACTTTTTATTCTATTGCAGAGTGCAATTTGTGTGATTTTCACATTAATTTTGTGTACTTGTTAAAGTTTTTCTGGCGATGATATTAACCATCACAAAAATATAGTTTTTAACGCCAATGGGTGTCATTATTTTGACTCCTTCTAAAAGCTTAATGGTGGTTCCCAAAAGTGTTGCAGCTTTTTGGGCTGCTTCCTCTCCTTCTTTTAAACCGACATTTGATCACATTAATATCTATGCCGTTTAGTTTACACATTTTTTTAAAAGAACTTTATTTAAATGAAATTAGTATACATCAAAACAACATAATGAAGTATACAACACAATACAACAGCCAAGCAAAGCAACCAGGGGTGACTAGATAAGAACATGCAAAGACATACATATTGAAATTCTCTTATTGATTTGATATATAGTTCCATATCTTTAATGAAAAAAGAGAAACAAGGTGTTTTATTAGCAAATTTCCATTTATGAATATAAAATTTAGCAAAGAGTATTAGTAGGTTTAGTATAAAGAAATGTTTAGCATCCTTTCTATGGAATCTATAGAAACAAAATAAAACATTTTCCCAGCATAAGAAAAATTTCTTTAAAATATGGTCAATAATAAACCTGCTAAAGTCAGACCAGAACCTTTGTGTAAAAGGCCAGAGCCAAAAGAGATGTGTCACAGTTTCTGGACGTTTAGTTTACACATCCTACTCATTTCTGTGCCTTGTTTGTCTAAAGTTCAGGGCAGTAAGGTGGGATGGTTCACTTCACGGTGCAAGATTTCAGTCAATGAGAGTGAATTACACATAAGGTACCTGTGTGAGTGCTTTTTTATTTTCTATTGGACACGTGGAAAATGAAGCCCTGCTCCCAGTGGAGTATTTTCTCATCGGGTTACTGGTGCAACACTGGGCATGTGTATAAAGAAACAGTCCAACCCCGTAACCCGCCTACCACCCTCCCTCTTCCCCTTGGTGAGTCTCGGTCCGCCCGCAGCACATCTCCTTCCCGGTGAGGGTTTCTTTTTTTTTTCTTTTTTTTTTTTTTTTTTTTTTTTTTTTTTTTTTTAAAAAATAAAGAGGTTGGTTGGGAGGTGTGAGGATGGGAAGACCTGTTTTCCGGGGAGAGCGGGGGGGCGGCCGCCCCCCACCCCGTAGTTGCCTCTTCTTCACAGCGGCACCAACAACACATAAGACCGGTAAGTCCCAGGACGACTGAGCGCTCCGAGCGGAGAGAGGGCTGCGCGGACGGGCAGGGCTGGGAGGAAAGCACCGGGCGGGCGGGCTGGCTGGCTGGCTGGACCGGAGAGAAGGCAAGGCGAGCGAGCGAGCGCTGCTGGCTGGATGGCTGCTGGCTTGGCGAGCGGGGGGGGGTTTGCTAAGGAAGTAGCGCTAACTAGCCTGAAGATTTTTTTTTCCGCTGCTGCCTCATGCTTTGGCTGCTTTCGGACAAAAGGTGAGGCTGAAGATGAGTCGACACCCGTCTGCTGTGTGGTTCTGCTGGTCCTCAGCGGGACGTGGAGCTTTGACAGGAGGCGTTGCAGTTTTTTATTTTTGTGTTTGTTTGTTGGAGCGCTCTGGCTGAAGCTCCTCGACACCCCGCTGGCTCTGCCCGGTATCTGCGTTCACACTGAACGCTTCACTTTATTGTCCTTCAACTTCACAACCAGAGCTTTTCACTGGGGCCTTTTGCGTGTGAGTTGAGAGATTTTTGGATCATTTCCTTGCATCTGCAGTGCGATGTGTGGTTGGAGTGATTACGCGCGGCCACATTTGACTGTCGTATCTCCAATGCTTTTGCAATAGATGTTTGATATTTCCATAGTCTGTGTGGAGAAGGTTGCTGGGTTGGTTGGCTTTATGGGGTCTTATCTGTGTGAACTGCAGCAGAAACCCAGAATAATGAATATCTGTCCAGAGCCAAAGAGGAAAACTACACATCTGTGCGTGAGTGTGTGTCAGAGTGAGAGGTAGAATGGGGAGAAAGTGTGTGAATGCGCCCACACACACACACACACACACACACACACACACACACACACACACACACACACACACACACACACACACACACATG